>PJEM01004866.1:0-143222 GCA_004023845.1 Helogale parvula | reverse complement strand
CACTTGTGGGGAGAAGCATGGGTGTTATGTGGAAACCAATTTGACAATAAGCTATTAAAAATGAAAAAAACAATTAAAGCATCAAGAGTTATTTTTTCCAGAAATTTAAATTAGTCTTTAATTCATTAGTCTTATCTATAAAGGCCATTGGAACATACTTTTGCTCCGTTAAACACCTTGTAATCTGATTTATCCTTGTCGGAAATGTTCATCTGGTTTAAATATTTCTAGAGTGCCCCCATATCGAGGAACATTTTTAGTGGTCAATCTACAAGTTTTATAAAGCGAATGAGAGAAAGACGCAGAAAGGGAGAAAAAAGGAGCCAGCTGCTGTCGGATATGGAGACTCAGGGTTACAGGCTGGCTTCCGGGGAAATTGTGAGAGTGTTCACGATCATCAGCCCAGCGACCTTGAGGGTAAGGTCTGGAGATGGTTGTAGGATTTATAGTTGACAGGGTACTGTTGGTGTCAGTTAGGAAAGGATTGGTTCTCTTCTGTCATTGGAAATTAGGCATTTCACCTTCCTTAAAGCCAACTTCAAAATTCCTCAGGGCCCACTAGTGCTTTCTTCTTTACTGCCTTGGATGGGACAATTACATTTCTAGTGATCCTTTAGGTTTATATGATTAACAAGTGTCATGGCAGGACTGACATCGTGAATTAACTTGCCTTGAATTCACTTTGCCTCAAACCCACCTCCCTCCTTGTTTGGTATAAGGTCTGTTGTAATCATTACATATTGTAAGCCTGCTGGGGGAACTAGTTGACTTTTAACTTTTAATGGGTTCACTGAATGAAGACACAGAATGCATTGTACAAAACAAACTAATCAGCACATTCTTACATGTCAGCCCCTATGCATGTGACAAGTTCACAATGACCAATTCTGTTTAAGTTTTTTAGGGAACTTGAAGAACCTGATCGGTGTTATTTGAACACATCTGACCCACTGCTCAGGGTCTGTGTGGCAGCTGGGGCCAGTTCCTTTTTTCTTTTCTTTTCTCTTCTTCTCTTTTCTTTCTCCTCCTCCTCCTCCTCCTTCTTCTGGCTCCCCTCCCCCTTTAAAAGCTTCCACCTGCACTGAGATGAGGAAAATAGTTTAGAGGACATTAGTCTGCCATCTTCTTGGTTACCAGGTTTCTTGAATACAACCTACTACCTTGCCCCAAATCCTTGTCTCTTGACTAACTGTCCTGTCCTGCAGGGATTAGAGCAGATCAGGCCTTGATCCCATAACAATTTTGGGAATCCAGCCAGCAGTGCTCTGCTCATGGTGGACTCCCTGCTGGGGAGACTTTGGGGACATTCCCTGCCAGCAACAGGAACTACCTCCTTCTGGAGACAGCCCCTTGCTGTCAGACCCTGGCATGGGCTGCCACAGCACTGCCCACTGATATGAGAAGATCACCTCTGGGTGAGTCGCTCTGGCTTGCACAACCTGGAGCTCCCTATTGTGGCCATTTGGGCTCCAGGTCATTTGCTTTCCATTGTTTGAGGTACCTGTTCGGGCGAGTGAGAATAGATGTTGGACTCGTCACCCAGTTAGGTTTCCGTTTGTCAGGAGAGCAGCTCTTTTGTGATTGTGTGTGACAGTCATGGGAAATCAATGTCTATTCCAGCTGACAACTGGTTTGGTGCATTTTGAAGAAAAGGTCCAATTTCAGTCATTCACCCATGTCCGAGAAAACAATCTCCTATCGTAGCACAGTATACTTCTGAATCTAGTGAGCGATGGGCTTTAAACAGCTCTGTAAATTACTCTGGTACTTTGCAGTTGCAGTTGAATTGCCAGAGAGCTGGCAAAGAGAGAGAGAGCCCCTACATGCAGGTCTTTTTGCTCCTCCATCCAAAGAGACTGTCAGGGAGGTATCTCAGCTGATGCCAAAGAGACCAGGGTCCAAGGCTATTCCCCTGGTCCTTCAAGATGATGGGAGCAATTTAAAGGAGGAACAAGATAGAATGATGTCACATGTTTCTAAATCCTTTATCTTCCCTTCCACCCCTGCTTCCTCCTGCTGAAATGCTTGAGCCTCCAGAACCTTCCAGGGCTTCAGCTCCTCAATATGAGCCCAGTGTAGCACCAGGGCCTGGAAGAGTCTTTCCTTAGAAGACCCAGCAAGGGACTCAATTTGGCCAGGGAGCAATTCCATCCAGAGTGGGGCAGCCCCCTGCCTGTGGCATAAACCACCATGGACAACTGGCTGCCAGAGTCCAGTTCCAGCAGGTCCAGGGCTCCCTGAAGGATGGACGGTGTCGGCAAAAGGGAGTGAGAGAGCCTCAGCTTCTTTCTGATCACCAGGCAGGCATCTCTGCACTAATCTGAGAGTCAGCTTTATTTATTGAAAAAATGTATGGGGTACAAAACAGGAGTGGCAATTGCCTTAGACAATGATTTCTGATGACACATTCTTTGGAATGTAAAAATTTCCCAGAACATAGATTGGTAGAAGACTCCTGCATAATCTTTACCAATAGAGATTGAGGTAGGTGACTAGATGTTTGTCACATGGGGAACGAAGGGATCTTTAGCATACAAGGCAATGTTTTTAGCATGGAAAAGGCAAGAGTTAGTTCTTTGTGAGCCAGGGTCAATAGCCTGTTTAGTTGAGGGGAAGTAAAATAGGTTTCTCAGAAAATGTAACATTTGCTCCTATAATCACAAAAGAAGAAACTCCTATAATAAGTTTTTTTCATAAGGTACAATTCACATATTTTTAGCACAAAAAGGCAAATCACTCCTGATATCAGTCAGGCACCTTGGTGGTCGGTGCTCAGGCAGAAACTGAGTGGGAGTTGAGTGGGTGTAAATGCCTGTCACCCTCTGATGGTGGGAGGCCTTGCAAACCCACCTTGCCTCACAAGGAGATTTTTGCTCAACTTATGAGTTCAGGAAAACTGGCTTCCTGCAACTGGCAGAATACTTATGGATTTACAGTCCCCTTTCTACTTCAAATCTGTTCAGTTAGAGGAAAAATAAGCCCCCTACTGAGATGATCCTCCTTAAAATGACTGAGCTATTATTTGCCTTAATATTTGCCACTCACTGACCCTCTTGGGAGGATATTCAAACTCTTCAAATATGCTTCTCATGGCAGATGAGAAATGATTAATGATAGAGCAGGCTTGGGAAGAGGTACATTGGCTCCATTTAGAGGATGCCAGTGGAGGGGCACCTGGGTGGCTCAGTCCAATTCTTGATTTCAGCTCAGGCCAGGATCCTATAGTTTGTGAGCTGCTTGGGATTCTCTCTCCCTCTCTGTCTCTCTCTGTTTCTTTTCACTCGTGTTCTCTCCCAAAATAATTAAATAAACTTAAAAAAATAAAAGAGGAGGCCAGTGGAGCTCCCATGCTGGTGTTATGGTTTCCTGCTGGGGCCAAGTTGGGATCTCCATGGCAGGGTCACGTCTGGACTGGGTTACTACAGGAAGTGCATTTTGGTTGGTCTCAGAGAGGGGGGTTCCTAAATAAAAGAGCCTTAAGAAAACACAGGAATTGCAACGACCACATAATGGGGATTCCTCTGAGTTCCTGGAGTACATTTTCCAAATATACTGAACATATACAGACACTGATCCTGCTGCACTGAAAATGTTTGGATCTTTAACATGAGCCTTATCGGACAGAGTGTTCCCGACACTAAGAGAAAAGTGGAAAAGCTGCATAGGAAGGATGAACTCATCACGGGTGGTGGACATAGCACTCAAAATGGGCAATGACAGAGAACAAAGACAAAACAGAAGTTGCAAAGAGACAAGCTCCTCCCTTTATGGAGCTAATGTCCAATCTGTTGAGGAGGAAGTGGTACTTTGGTACTGGAACTGTGCCAATGGGTACCAAAGCAAGAGCACAGGATGAAGCAGGAGGGAACTTTTCCAACTGAGTCGATGATGTAATAACCACAGCAAAAGGATTATTTTCAATTTCCATGGGAAAACCTCAGAGGCTTAAATAAATGAGTGTGGCAGATAGAAAGGATTCAGAAGAGGGAGAGGCAGAAGTTTATTCATCTTGTTATTCTCAGTGCTTAGCATAGAGCCTGGCACAGCCATAATTTCTTGCCATATAAACACAGGAGCTATTGAATGAATGAATGAATGAATGAGATATTTAGTATAGAACTGGCAGAAAAGAAGAAATGGACTCATTACCAATTGAGTGCCTGGACTGGGCCAGTTACTATACTAAACATCATACAGACATGATCTTTAGTGCTTTGAGCAATTTTGTGGGGATTGGTATTATTGGACTCTTTTATGGATGAGTCAACTGAGGTTGAGGTCTTCTTTCTTTCAGAGAGAAAGAGAGGAGGGGTGCACAAGCAGGTGGGGAGAGAGAGAGGAGGAGAGAGAGGGTGGGAGATACCATTAAGAAAGCTCCACACTCTGAGTAGAGCCTGACATGAGTACAAGGATGGTGGTGGGGTGGGTTTGGGGAGGGATGGGATGGAATCTAACAAATCAGTAATTAAAAATTCCCTAGGTGAATTAACTTTTTATCTGGAATTTGAGAAAATGTGGGGAGAACCAGCTAGTTAGTAAAGTTGTAATGAAAACACCACAAGGAAAATATGATCCAAGAATCCAGCAGAGGGTATTGAATGCAAAGCCATAGAAGAAAGATTTATGAGCTCCTGCTGATAATAAGGCCAAAAAGATATTGTGGATCCTGAGCTCCCTGAAATGTCTGCCTCTGTCTCTTTAAAATAAACCCTGATTTCTTGAGGTTACTTGTGATAGTTTTGGTTCTTTCAATCAAGATTAAAAATTATATACATGGTGAGGTATTTAATAATGCATAGCTCAAAACTCATTTATGTTTTGTTGTTGAGAGACAAGTAGGAAATATCAAGAAATATCTTCCTCTTGGTCATAAGATCAGGGTGGCTGGGTCTGTGGGACATCTCCCCTGGACAGTCAGATGGACGCAAAGTAGACCCTGTATGGGAGGAATAACAGCTGTCTCAAGGCAGTGAGATCTGGGGGTTGTCTGTTACCATAGCCTGTTCTCTCATGTCCTGCTAATATAATTATTCAGCGTTTCTTGGTTGTTGCAAGCAACAGAAATAGACTCTGGCTATTATAAACAAAATATATTATAGTATACATATTTATAGATTATAATTATATTAATTGTATGTTATAAGCAAATATAAATTTGTCAGAAGGATCTAGAGTATTTAACAGAATCACAAGGAAAGGTGAGCAGCGAGGCCTCTGAAAGGGGAGCTAGGTCAGCCCCGATGATTGGAGCAGAAACTAATGGGCAATATGAATCAATTCCAGCCACTTTCTGTTCTTTTTATCTGTCCTTAAAATTCAGATTCCCTGTAGAGAATGTTAGATTGGCTTCATTTTAGGTTATTTCTCCACCCTTTGGCTAAAGGAAGGCTGGACAACTTGATGGACAGTCCCACTAAAATTTTGTGCAACGGGGACTGATAATTCCCCAAAGGAAAATCAGGGTACTATTATAAAACAGACAAGAACCCAAACAGAAAAGTCCTAGAGAGAAAACAACATAAATTATCACATAACTTCTATTTCTGCACAAACTGGTGCTCTATTTTTCACCCACTAGTCTGATGTTTGTGTCTGCTCCTCCCGACGCTGGATTCCTGACTTTCCTTGATGAGCATTGCTTCCGCTCAGCTCTCAGGAGCCTGGTAGGTATAGGATGAAACTCCTCATATGTTTATTTGACCTCCTCCTAAATGGCCTTCTCCTTCAAGATGGTGGAATGTGAATTTATATGAGATTGGATAGCTCAGTACTATTTGTAAGGCAGAAATAGGCACTGGTTGACTCCATGAGTAAGGAGCCCAGCCATAGTTTGTTATAAACTCTGGGCTTGGAGAATCATCAAACTACAAATTAATGAACACAGACAATTGGGATTTCTACCACATAATCATGCCTCCCAGGAAAAATGTCCCCAAATAATTAGAATGAAAAATTAGCCTATTTGTGTATTTGACAGCTGGCTAGGTGCAACGTTCATTAGGAAGTTAGAAAATTGTTCTCTCTCTGCTCTTCAAGCTGGAAGTCTACGTGCTACGGTGATGTTTGAGATGGTTTTTCTATCTGAATGGGTTCCCCTTTTGTCACGTGGTTAACTCCTTTCCGGAGGTTTTTGGCACATTCTCTTTGTGTTGCAGGTGCCCCTGAAATGGCCATTTACAGCAATTGAGGAAAGGGAGCACTGAGAAAGGGCAAACACAGATCAGATAAAACCGTTTTCCCCAGACTTGCAGTTTTCAGACCTGGCCACCTGGGGAAGACACTTGGGGGAGTTGGAAAAACTATTGGTTCCACCCTACGCCAATTAAACTAGAAGGTTTGGATATAGAGCCCAGGCAAACAAAACTCCCCCCAGTGCTAAAAGCCTGGAAAGGATACTGCCCTTGGGAATCAGCTAAGCTCTCTGGGAGATTAATGGAGGCTTTGGGACATATCAAGCCTTTTGAACAGCATGGGGTAGGCTCGTCAGTAGTTATTAGTGAGCATTGCCTCCCGACAGCCCCAAAGAGCACCTACATCACAGGGAAAGGAAGAGGAAGAGAACTACATTTGCTAAACTATTATGGTCTGGCTGACACCATATTGTGTGCTTTTCCATGTGTCATCTGCAATCGTAATTTTGGCTCTGATTTGGCCATGGAAACTAAAGGGAGCGAGATAATTCTTCTTGACAATGGGCAAACAACCTAAGACCGGCAATTGAAAGTTTCCTTTCAGAGCTTTGAGTCCGGGGGCGCCTGGCGGCACAGTTGATTAAGCATACGACTCTTTATTTTTTTTCTTTTGATTTATTTATTTTTGAGACAGAGACAGAGCATGAGCGGGGGAGGGGCAGGGAGAGAGAGAGAGAGAGGGAGACAGAATCTGAAACAGTCTCCAAGCTCTGAGCTGCCAGCACAGAACCCGAGGTGGGGCTCGAACTCACGGACCACGAGATCATGACCTGAGCCACAGTCGGACACTTAGCCGACTGAGCCACCCAGGCGCCCCTAAGCATCCGACTCTGCATCTCAGCTCAGGTGCTGACTTCAGGATCTTGAGTTCAAGTCCTCCATTGGGCGTGGAGCCTACTTATAACAAAAAAAAGAACTTTAGTCTGGGGTAAGTAAGAGGTAAATATTTAAAGTTTATTTCTATAGCAGTGGCTGCTGAGAGCCTAATGGGGGGATAGGATCTCAGATTCTCTCTTGGCTTGTCATGGACCCTGTCTCTGCTGAGCCAGGTTCTCCATACCTCCTTTTGATTTGATGGGACCCCAGATAGTCTTCCAAAAAATCATTTTTCTACTTTTATCAGAAAGAGTCTCTCTTTTCTTATATGTATGTTTTTTTTTAACAATGAAGAATCTTGCCTAATATCTTATCTCAGTAGCAATGATAATACAAATATTTTGTAGCTGCTCACTGGTATAACACAGGCTTTTATATCCTTATAATAACAACCCCATGAGAAAATATATATGTGGGTTTTTTTGATACATGCATCAAAAAACACATCCAAACAATTTATTAGTTTATACTCACTTGGAGAGCCAGAATTAAGAAGTCAGACAATAACAAGGGTTGGTTGAAGATGTGGAGAAATCGGAGCACCCATGCATTGTTGGTAAGAATGCAAAGTGGTGAAGCCACTTTGGAAAACAGTTTGGCAGTTCCTCTAAAGAATTAAAACCTATGTCCATATGAAAACTTTCCCACGAATCTGCATAGCAGTATCATTAATAACCCGAGTGACTAGAATGCAAATAGGCACCAAGCAATGAGTGGATGAGTAAAATGTGGTATATTCAAACAATGGAATTCACTCAGCTGTGAAAGCGAACGACATTCTGGTACCTGATTCAGTGAGGGCAAACACCGAGAGCATATGTTAAATGTTTATTTTTGAGAGAGAGTGAGAGACCACAAGCAGGGGAGGGGCAGAGAGAGAGGGAGACAGAATTCAAAGCAGGCTCCAGGCTCTGAGCTGTCAGCTCAGAGCTGTCAACACAGAGCCCAATGCAGGGCTCAAAACCATGAACTGTAAGATCACAACCTGAGCCTAAGTTGGACGCTCAACCAACTAAGCCACCCCGATGCTCTCTAAACATTATGTTAAATGAAAGAAGCCAGGCATGAAAGGGCACATATTATCTCATTTATATCTATAAATGTCCAGAATAATCAAATCTAGCCAGTCAGAAGGTAGATTAGTAGTTTTCAGGGGCTGAGGGGAGGGAAGCACAGGGAACTACTATAAAAGTATGGATTGCTTTTCTGGAATATTGAAAATGTCCTCAGTGTATACGTGGTGGTTGTTATATAACTCAGTACATATACTAAAAGCCACTGCCACTGACATGTGTAATTTAAGAGAGTGAATTTCATGGTATGTTAATTATAATCTCAACAAAGCCAACATATAGAAAATGAAAGCACATGTAGAAAGTTATACCATATGCACAATTAACTTATTAGAATTAATTTACATATTCTGGGCAGAAAACCACAGCAAAGGCATTTTTTATACCACTTGGCTCTAAAATATGAACGATTTTCCTGGTACTCAGTCAAAGAAACTGTAAACTGCTACCACAGGAGAAGCTGGCTCTATAGGGAAATGATACAGTATCACAAAGCTAAGGATATGATATTCTGTGGCTGATTTAAGAGATTTTCAAGGGTAATTTTGTTTTCGTCTTATTCATAGGCTGCAAAAACTAACTACTTTATAAGAATGACTACTGTGTGTTAACATTAGACACTTTAAGGAGGAGGAAGTTGGAGTTCATGGAGAATATGCAAATTGCTGAGAGTAATAGCCCTAGTAAGTATCTGAATTTTCAATCCCAAACTTCTGAACTCCAAATCCTATGACTTTCGCCTTCTACCAATGGCGTTTTATAAAAGGATTATATTTTATGTTATAAACTAAGATAAGCCATTGCCATTTTCAGTAAAAAAAACTATAATTATTCATTTATCCATCCATCCATCCATCCATCCATACAGTCATGAACAAATGCTCGTTGTATAAGGGCTCAATGCAGTAATGCCAAGGCCCTTCGGACTTTTGAGCATACAGTCTTGTGGAGGAATTTAACTCCTACACCTACTGCACCTCAGGTGGTATATAAAGTTGGTCTCAGAAAGTATTGGTTGGGAAGAGCAGTGGGAATTTTTTTCAGTTCTGGATTTGAGTGGGTGGAAGGTACACATCTTTCCCTTGGCATATCTTTTTCTTTTTTTTAATAAAGTTTTATTTATTTATTTTTGAGAGAGAGAGAGGGAGGGAGAGGGTGGGGGAGTAGGGGAGGTCCAGAGAGAAAGGGGGACAGAGGATCTGAAGCAAGCTCTGTACAGACAGCAGAGAGCCCAATGTGGGATTTGAACCCAAGAACCATGAGATCATGACTTGAACCCAAGGCAGCTGCTTAACTGACAGAGCCACTCGGGCACCCCTCCCTTGGCAGTTCTAAACTGTCAAGGTTAAAACTTTACCCTCTTAACGAGGAATGATTTATTTGAACTAAAAATAACATGGTAGAAATCAAGAATTTTAACACATGGACCACATCCAGAGTATTATCCTATTAGATTCTAGAAGTTATCAGGTTTCTATATGGCTTCCAAAGGTCCTGCTCATGATTGGAAGAGCTACTTATGGTCTCCACTGCCAGGGTCCTTGGCAGATTGACTGTGGCCCTTTGTAATAATTCACCTGATCATACATAGGATAAAATACATCCTGTAAAATGGAGAACACATCAATATTTATTTCATAAGTTTTTGATGTGTAGTAAAGGAGATCCACCAAGCAAGCTGAAACTCTGTACTGTATAGTATCCATTTGACAGACGATGAGGTTAAAAGACTTGTTCAAAGCCTTGGATAATAGCTAGTCTGTGACAACAGCTAGTAAAGGTAGGCGTTCTGACCTAAGGAGGATGAACATTCCATGCTAGACCTTCTACAAAACTTTGTTTCCTTGAATGGAATTGAAACATTATGATAATCCGTTGCCTTATGCACAGAGAAATGAGTGATAGCTGTTCTTTGTGGTTCCAGCATGGTGAGGCAGTGAGACTGGAGGTAGTTTGTTGTGTTTCAGAATCCAGATTCTACTGCTCATGGTCCTCCCGGTAAAATGAGAACAGTATTAGTGCTCATTCCCTACGTTCATGATGAAGACCTGTTGAGACTATGCACATGCAGGGCTTAGCAGAGGCCCTGGCTCACAGCCTGACACTTGCAATTGTTACTTGTCTAGAGGCCACAGTCCCCTGTTGCATATCCCCCCTTCCTCTCGGCTTCCCACTGAAGGGATGTCAAACGACCAAGCACAGATTTAGTCTAGGACAAGGGGCCCAAATATGCCTTTGTGTCAGAATGATTTGGGGCAGATTATGTTCATCACTCTGGTTCATTATTTTTAGGAATTTAGTAAATATGAACCCATACATATGAGAGAATTCAAGGATGTGCAGTGAAAGATAAATCTTTGTCTGTCAACACAGATATTGGGTTTCCCAGACCGCTCTGGGAGGTAGCTACTGTTGCCAGAGTCTGTTATCTTTCTGGAATATGGCTGATGCAAATGCCTTTGATAGATTTTATATGTTAATGCCATACTCTGTTTTGCGTCTTCTTTTTTTTCCCTTAGCAATCTGATGTGGAGAACATTCCCCACCAATACCTACAGAATATGACAGCAGTATGTTTGGTTGTGTGTGGATATGCCAGGACGTACTCAACCAACTCTCTCTTGATGGACATTTAGGTTATTTCCAGAATTTGCTAATACAGGCAACACTGCAATAAATGCCTTTCTACATATTTCTTTGTGCACATGACATCTGTAGGATACGTATCTCCAAATGGGATTGCTGAATTGATGGGTCTAAGGACCTTTAATTTTTGCTATACATTTCCAACTTGCCTTTCAAAGAGATTATACTGATTTACTCCCATCAATAACCCCTCCCTCATGCCAGCTTTAGAATCTTTGTCAAACAGAAAAATAAAAAATGACAACTCATTATTATTTTGTTGTATTTTAAAACTTATGACAAACAGTAAGCATGTATGTGTTCATGTATTTAAATGCAAAGTTTATTTATTTTTCTGTGCAATTTCTGTCCTTGTCCTGTGCCTGTTTTTCTTCTAATTTCTTATTTATTTAAAACTCTTCACTTACATAGATAGTAACTTGTGTTATCTTGGAAATATTTTCTCTATTTGCCTTTTGTCTTTGACTTTATGGCAATTTTTTAAAGTTTATTTATTTATTTTGAGAGCGACCAAGACAGCACAAGTGGGGGAGGGGCAAAGAGAGGGAGACAGAGAATCCCAAGCAGGCTCTGTCCTGCCAGCATCAGCACAGAGCCTGATGTGGGCCTTGAACTCATGAAACTGCTAATTGTGACCTGCATTGAAACCAAGAGTCAGACGCTTAACTGACCTAGGTGCCCTCTTTATGGCAATTTTCATATGAGGAGATTTAAAACTCTTGTATAGTTGAAAGTATTAATTCCTTAATCATCCCTGGGTTTTATGTATTTTTTAGAAAGATCTGCACTCTAAGATTATTTAAAAACACCTAGCTCTTTCTCTCATTAAAAAAGTTCCTTACACGTTCATCACCTTTCTTAGATTCATTACAACAAAATAAAATAAAAATATTTTGTAGCCTTTGCTCCTAAACATTTTTTTCTTAATTTTAGAGAGAGCATGCATGTGCATGAGTGGGGGAGGGGCAAAGAGAGAGACTCTCAAGCAGACTCCAGGCTCAGTGTGGAGCCCGAGGTGGGGCTTGATCCCATGACCCTGGGATCATGATCTAAGCCAAAATCAGGAGTTGGATGCTCAGCCTACTGAGCCACCCAGGTACCTCCTGAAACATTAAACAGTTTATTTTTAAGTGATCTCTATACCCAACTTGGGGCTCACACTCACAACCCTGAGATCAAGAGTCACATGCTCCAATGACTAAGCTGACCAGGCACCCCTACTCCTGAAATATTTAAAATTTCTAAAAAACATTTTATTAATTTTTGACAGACAGAGAGAGACAGTGTGATCAGAGGAGGGGCAGAGAGAGAGACAGAGACACAGAATCCGAAGCAGGCTCCAGGCTCTGAGCTGTCAGCACAGAGCCCAATGCGGGGCTCGAACCCATGAACCATGAGATCATGACCTGAGCCGAAGTCAGACACCCAACCAACTGAGCCACCCAAGTGCCCCATCCTGAAACATTTTAAATATATTTTAAATTATAGTCGCCATGGTATACATTAGATGCCCAGAACTTACTCCTTTCTTAGTTATAGGTTTGTACTCTTTGACCATTATGTCCCCACGTCCAGTACCCCCGCGCTTGGCCACCACCTTTCTATGCTCTTATTTTTTTGAGCTTGGCTTTCTTAGTTTTGTGGTAATCCCATCAGCACTGTGATGATACACTCCCCTGTATTAACTCATCATTTTATAACCTTAAACATCAGTAATTATCTCAATAAAGCTGGAAAATATTTTTTGGGTGTGTGCTCTGTTCTGTCATGGTTGTGGAATCATTGGTAGAATAATCTGAGCCTGATGCTTTATTGAGGGAGGGGTGTGACCGTTTTCACAAGTTTCCTTGATTTTTCTATAATGATGGGTCTGTGCATATGCTCTATACCTTCTGAAGTCAGGGTTGGTGTTATATGTTTTCCTAGAAACTTATTTATTTTTCCACCTGACAAAATAACCTTTTGTAATTCTTTATTATTCACTGTAGTAAAAAAAAAGGTCACTGTTTTTGTATTTGTGTATTTGCTTTTCTCAATTTGATTTGGTTATGTTTTATTTGGTTCATTGCCTCTTCCCTCCCACCCCCAAGAATGAGGTTTTTAAATGTATTAGTACTACTTTTTAGAAGAATGTTCATTTATTTATTTTGAGAGACAGAGGGAGAGAGAGAATACCAAGCAGACTCCACACTGTCAGCACAGAGCTCGAGGTGAGGCTCAGTCTCATGAACTGTGAGATCGTGACCTGAGTCGTTAACAAGAATTGGACACTTACTTAACAGACTACACCACCCAGGTGCCCCACTACTGTTTTTTTTTAATTGTCTGTTTTACTAACTTATTTAAATATGTTATTTTATTTTTTTCCTTTCCTTAGGTTAATGTGTTGTTGTTTATCTAACTTCTTCAGATTAATGCTTAATTTACTTATTTACATTTTTATCTGTTTTGTGTGTTGCTATAATTAATTTTCCTTAAACCTTTAGTTACATTGCTGTAACTAAACCCCACAGGTTCTGTTGCATGTTTTTATTATTATAAATTTCTAGTCATGTATTAATTTTTATTTATTTTTTGATTTACAAATTGTTTCAAAAAGTTTTATACTTTTTTGATGGGATGGGATGAAATATTTTGTCTAGTTTTTTTTATAGTTTATTTTCAAATTGGTTTCCATATAACACCCAGTGCTTCTCCCCACAAGTAGTTTTGATATTAACTAAAAAGTGTATTATCTGGTGGTCAGAGATTTGATCTATTTTCCTATCACTTTTGAAACTTATTAAAGTTTTCTTTGTTTCCTAATATATCACTGATTTTCATGAATGTTTCATAGACTCTTGAAAGGAAATGTTCTGTTCTCTAAATGTGGGCCATTAAGTTAATCATAAATGAATAGGCTCTATTTTTTTTAATTTTTTACTTATTTCTTCAATGGCCTCACTTAACTATTGGTCTCTTTGATCTAATATGGACTAAAGGAGATGAATTAAGCCACTTAATTTTATTATATTTCCGTCTTTGTCCTTCATATTCCCTTTAGGTTGTGCTTTATGGACTGGATGCCAAATAACTTGGTTCATGAAAGACTGCTGCATGGTCCGCACATAGTGTAATAATTCTTTTTAAAATAATGATTCTTTATTTTAACAAAGAACTCAATTTTATCCAGTTGGATGATTTTTTACTCTGAATTAAACTTCATCTATTACTATTTTAAGGGCTCTTCTGCCTTGTTTTTTGTCTGTGTTTGGCAGATTGTAGACCATTGTTTTCACTGTGATATTTTTGCTTCTTTTCCTTTTAGAAGGGCTTCCAATATGTAACATGTTAGCCCTTGTTTTGTGAACTCAAGTCTGCATTCTTTTTTCATAGTTAATTTATTCTAGTCATGAATTTTCATTTGCCAATATGCTTCTTTTTTTTTTAAGAAGATTTATTTATTTAAGTAATCTCTACATGCAATGTGGGGCTTGAAATCACGACTCTGAAATCAAGCCAGGCGCCCCCCAATTTGCTTCCTTTTGTTCTGTCTTCTATATATCTTACTTAGTATTATTATTTGTTTATAATGCATTTAAAAATGCATGTAAACTGAATCCTTCACACTCTCTGTTTTGTTTTCTGCGTGCCTACATTTCCACTGTCAGCTCAGCCACAGAGGCTGGGTGAGGGATTTTTTGGAAGGCGAATGAATGAATGTCTCACCAGTAGAAAGGACAGAAGAGTCTGGTGCCCACGCCCTCACAATTACACTGACCACTGATTCTTTTCCCACACAGAAATGATGACCATATTTGAGCTCCAGGGAACAAATAACTATATAAATCTGTCACCAGATATTTACTATTCTAAATATGGACACATTTGAGAGTCAAGTAGAACCCAATTCTTGAGACTCATCCTCTGAGTCTCTTTATTTTGCTGAATAAAATGAGAGAATTGAGTTAGAAAGCATATAACGTTCCCTTCCAGTACTCTTCTGTAATTAGTATTGTTAGAATCAAATAATTTTATTATATATTTCCATGTCTCTAGCCTGGAACTATGTGAAATGCTTAATTTTTTAAATTAAAATGTGGCATGCAAGAAAAAGGCACAAATCTTATCTTTATAGTTTGATGAATTTTCTGATGGTGTGGAGGCCGATGCGGGGCTTGAACATGACCTGAGCTGAAACCAAGAGCCAGACACTTAACTGACTGAGCCCCCCAGGCTCCCCTACAGTTTAATTATTTATTTTGCCTACCCAAAGCTCATAAATACATTTTCTAGAAGCTTTATTGATTTATATTTCACTTATAAATCTACACTGCATCTGAAATTGATCATTTATATGTAAGAATTGAGATTTATATTTCCCACATAGATATTCCATTGATTAACACCTTTCATTTAAAAGAGTCTTTCGACATTGTCCTGTCACTTTCCATAAATGCATGGAGCTTGGGGCGCCTGGGTGGCTCAGTCTGTTGAGCATCTGGCTTTGGCTCAGGTCATGATCTCACAGTTAATGGTTTCAAGCCCCACGTCGGGCTCTGTGCTGCCAGCTAGCTCAGAACCTGGAGCCTGTCTTCAGATTCTGTGTCTCCCTCTCTTTCTGACCCTCCCCTGCTCACACTGTATCTCTCTGTCTCTCAAAAATAAATAAAAAGCATTAAAAAAAAACCCAGAAAGTGTGCTATTGGTGCAGGGATAGAAAAAAATATCCACCAGTGAAACGAGCAGAGAGCACCAGAAGCACGTGGAAACACCGTTAGGGTTAATGTGAATGAGCACCTCCACCCTCGACGGAACGTGCTTCATGACACCACGGATGGCTGTTGTCGTTTTCATGCTGCAGAGGAAAATGAAGTCAGCATCTTGCATAAGCCAGCAAGTGAAAGAGCTGGGATTTGAGTCCAAGCACATTTAGCTCTTACTTCTAAGTCACACTGGTCACACTTACTTCCCACCACACTGGTCAGTCCACAAAGAAGGAAGAATGATTTAGTACCCCTGAAGCTCTTCTCCTAACTCAGTGGCTCTCTACTGGAGGCGGTTTTCTCTCCCCAGGTCCTCGCGCCAATGTCTGAGGACAAATGTTGTCACAGCTGGGGGAAGGTGCTACTGACATCTAGTGGGTAGAGGCCAGAGAGGCTGCTAATATGCTACGTTGCAAAGGATAGTCCTTCTGTTTCTAAAAAAAGAAAAAGAAAAAAAATCAACTCGTCCAAAACGTCCGTAGAGTCAAGGTTGAGAAACCCTGCTCTACCTTAAACCACTCTGTCCTCATTGGACTCGGTTCTATTATCATCGTCTGGGTCAAATTTGGAACAGTAAAGTTTCCCTTCAGTAAGTGTCTAGGTTAGCATTCCATACTAGGGACATGCTCTCACCTCTGTGATCTAGCTCCCCAAAGGCTAGATCACTCTTCTTAAAGATGATTGTATGATGATGTGATGGTTAATTTTACGTCAGCTTGGCTGGGCCAGAGCACCAAGATATTTGGCCAAAAATTACTGTTTTTGTACAGGTAGTTTTCAGAAGAGATTATTTCCACAATGTAGGTGGGCCTCATCCAAGCAGCTGAAAACCTTAAGAGAACAAAGATTGATCTCCCTCAAGAAACAGTAAACTCTGCTAGCAGATTGCCTTGGACTGGAACTATAACTTCAATTCTTCCATGGGTTTCTTAGCCTGTTGGCTTCCTTCCAGATTTTATGAGCCTCTACAATCCCATAAGTCAATTCCTTAAAATTCCTCTCTGCCCATCCCCTTCTCCCTTCCACATACATACACACCCTCCACTAGCTCTGTTTCCCTGGTGTTATAGTCAGAACGCTTGTACTTCCCCAAAATCCAGATGTTGGAATCCTAATACCCAATACTGTGGCATTAAGAGGAGGGGCTGGGGCGCTGGGGTGGCTCAGTTGGTTAAGTGTCAGACTTTGGCGCAGGTCATGATCTCACAGCTTGTGGGGTTGAGTCCTCCGTCCGGCTCTGTGCTGACAGCTCAGAGCCTGGAGCCTGCTTCAGCTTCTGTATCTCCCTCTCTCTTTATCCCTCCCCTGCTCACACTCTTTCCTTCAAAAATAAATCAACATTGGGGCACCTGGGTGGCTCAGCTGGTTAAATGTCCGACTTTGGCTCAGGTCATGATCTCACGGTTCGGGGGTTGGAGCCCTGCATCGAGCTCTGTGCTGCCAGCTCAGAGCCTGGAGCCTGTCTTTGGATTCTGTGTTTCCCTCTCTCTCTGACCCTCCCCTGCTCATGCTGTCTCTCTCTCTTTCAAAAATAAAATGAAACATTAAAACATTAAAAAATAATAAACATTAAAACAAAAAAAGAGGTGGGGCCTTTGGGAGGTGAGTGGGATTATGCCTCATTAAAGAGAGTCCAGAGAGGGGCCTCTGGGTGGTTTGCTGGTTAAGAGTCTGACTCATGGTTTCAGCTCATGTCATGGTCTTATGGTTGGTAAATCCAAACCCCTTATCAGGCTCTGCACTGACAGTGTGGAGCCTGCTTGGGAATCTCTCTTTCCTTCTCTCTCTGCCTCTCCCCCTCTCACTCTGCCTCTGTTAAATGAATAAATAAACTTAAATTTGTTTTTAAAAAAAGGTTCCAGAGAAACATCTAGCCCCTTGCACCATGTAGGATACAATCAAAAGTCTGCGAGGTTCCCGGAAGGGGGCCCTTATACTGGAACTCTGATCTTGAACTTCCATGGTTGAGAACTATGATAAATAAATTTGTGTTGTGTAAGCCAGATGGTTGTGGTATTTTGTTATGGCAGGAACTGAGATGCTCAGAGAACCCTGCCTGATGTAGAGAGTAGAGATGTTTTGAGTACTACCTTAATGACTTACTAGCTATGTATCTTTATGCTAGCCCCTTAAATCTCTCGATGTTCAGGAAGTGGAATCTACTGAGGAGAGACTGCCATGGTAGATGGTTTTTAAATATGTCTTCCCATTCCAATTTATTCAATAACTATGCATTGGGCACCTGCCAGGCCCCAGGTCCTGTGTCAAGTGTGAGCAGAAGAGGAGATGTGAGACCTGTCTCTCACACCTGAGTGGGAGGGACGTGTCCCAAACACGTCATCGTCCCACAGAGGGACTGGTGCAGTCCTGGCACTATTCCTTAGGGCCAAAGAAGCCCAGACAGGGTCACCTTAAGCAGCCCAGTGATTGTGCTCTTCCCCAGAAAACCGTAAACCCCAGCTCCACCTTGAGAGAGGAACAGACACCAGACAGGAAAGAAAGGAGAAAGGTGGAGGGCATGCTAGCCTTCAGGGCTGGATGACCAAAGGAGTGGACTGGATGCTGTGAATCCCACAGACTGGCTGTTTGATGCCCAGAATTAAACTCTGTCAGTTGGAGCCTTCCCTGAGTGAGTCTGCGGAAAACACCTAATCCTCAATTTCCTTATGCCCAACTCACAGGACTGTTGGGAGCAGATAAAGTTAGTAGGTGTCAAAGCAATGTGTAAACTGCAGAACAAAATAAAAATTAAGCTTTTGGCTTTTTGAGGCAGTTAGTGATAGCAGGGAATGGAGTGAGTTAACTCCATTGGTGATTTAAGAGCTGAATTATCTCGGGGGGAAAATTAACATTTCACAGACTTTTCTGCGAAGTAATGATAGCTAAACCATCACCTTCATGATGAAAAATGTGCGTTCTTTCTAAACTATTAGGCATTATAAAAACATTTGGTAACTTTGTTGTCTCTCTCTGTTCCCTTTTTTTTCACAGGTCCTCACATGTTTAAAAGATAAATTTGATCCACCCTCACACTGGTTATAGAATCTGACTAATGTGTATTTGGTTTCACTGTTTCAATCCTATGTATATTCATGAAAATAAGAGAGGAGAAAATTGCTTCCTGCCCAATAGATTCTAATGAAAATTTTGATAAGCAGAACAATCATTTAATTGGTACATTTCTATTTCTACTATTTTCAGGCTGGGACAAGAGGCTCCTTATGCAAATCAAGAGGAATGGCAAAGCAGAGACTGATTTATGGATTACTGGTGATAAGTCAACATATTTTCCTGACCTTGGGAACTCAGATCAAAAAGCATGGTCAAAGACACCAGCTCCAAAATGAAACTACATAGAAAAGATTGGGGGCAGGCTGAATTAATGATATTTTAGCTGCTTATTATTGCTATACATGAATATAATAGAATATACTATTTTATGTTTCTATGGATTGAATTGTGTCCCCTGCCCAAATTTATATGAGGTAGCCCTAATCTCCAATGTAACTATATTTGGACATAGGGCCTTTAGGAAAGAATTAAAGTTAAATTAAGTCAAGGGAGTGGAGTCCTGATCAGATAGGGTTGGTGACCTTATAAGAAGAGGAGATCTCTCTCTATATCACTTCCTCTTTTTTTAGGAGAGAGAGACGCCTTGGAAGGACATGAATATGTCATTTCATTGCTTTTTCAGCCATCATGGTTTCTGGTCAGAAATAAACTGTTTATCTTATGCAGGATTCCCTGTATGTCGTGATGTGTTTCTCTCTTGATGATTTTGGGGTTCTCTCTTTGTCTTTGTCTCTTGACAGTTTGACTATGATGTGCTCGCCTTGGATCTCTGAACTTCTCTACTTGGGGTTGAGTTTCTTGGATGTATAGGTTAGTATTTTTTCTCAAATTTGGGACATGTTCAGCCATTATTTCTTTAAATAATCTTTCTCCTCTTTCTGCTCTCTTCTCTATTTGTGACTCCCATCTTGCAGTATCCATACACTAATATGATGCTGTCCCATGGATCTCTCAGGTTTTTTTAACTTTTCCTTATTTATTTTTTTCTTCTATTTCTTACACTGGATAATCTCAGTTGACCAATCTTCAGATTCACAATTTTTTTCCTCTGTCAGCTCAAATATTCTGATAAATTTTTCATTTCAGTTATAATTTCTGTTGAGTTCTTATTTTTAAAATGTTTATTTAATTATTTTGATCGAGAGAGCATGCACATGCAAGAGAGGGGAGGGGCAGAGAGAGAGGGAGACCGAGAATCCCAGGCAGTTTCCTTGCTGTCCGTGCCAAGCCCCATATGGGACTTGATTTCATGAACCACAAGATCATGATCTGAGCCGAAATCAAGAGTTTGGATCCTTAACCAAAACTGAGCCACCCAGGTACCCCTCTGTTTTGTTCTTTTTTATGACTCTGTCTCTCTATTGATATTCTCCATGAGGTGAGACATTGTTGTTTTCATACTTTCTTTCATACTTTAGACATGGTTTTCTGTAGTTCTTAATAAAACATGTATAAAACAAATGATTTTAAATCTTTGTCCAGTAAGTTCAACATTTGGCTCCCTCAAGGACCATTTCTATTGGTTGTCTTTTTCTCTCCCCCTGAGCATGGGGCATATGTATTTCCTGGCATATGTCTTAATCTTCTTTGTTCTTAAAAACTGGATTTTTAAATTAATATAGCACAGTGACTTTGGTAACAAAATCCTCTCCCCTCCATAGTATTATTGTTTTTGCTGTTTGTAGTTATTATTTTGGCTATTGGTGTTTGTTTAGTGAATTTCCTGGATTAATTCTTTAAAGTCCTGCTCTTTGTTGTAACCAGCAACTGAAACCTCTACTTGACTGTGAGTCTTTTTTAAATTTTGTTTTTAATGTTTATTTATTTTTGAGAGAGAGAGACAGACAGACAGACAGAGTGTGAGTGGGCAAGGGGCACAGAGACAGGGTGACACAGAATCTGAAGCAGGCTTCAGCCTCCAAGCTGTCAGCAAAGAGCCCAATGTGGGGCTCAAACTCATGAACTGTGAGATCATAACCTGAGCCGAAGTCGGATGTTCAACAAACAGCCACCCAGGCACCCCTACTTAATTGTGGAGTCTTAATGTTTAGACCCTTACAGGACACACAATATCAGTCTTTACAGAGACCCTGGAGATATCCTTTGGCATTTATGCAAGTAGGGGGTGGACTGTATTCTTACCTACTAGTCTGGAACTTGTGCTACCCCAACACTCGTAGGCATTCCATTGTGGATATCATCTTACTTTCCCTACCACACTAACTCATCATTTGAATATATAAGCAATAATGATACTATTTTTATTTCAATCTACTCTGGAATATAACAATAATACAGTGTCACATTTGTGAATTAGCAAAAAGCCACTGGATTTGCTGGCCCTTCAGTGCTTTCAAAGTGGTGTCACAGTCATGATATCATCTTTTTCTCAGGTAACATTGAATTGGCATCAATGTCCTAATTTCATATTGGGAAATTTAATGTCTTAGATGTTTAGCGGTTTGTTCTGGGAGGCAGACAGTCAATGGCAGATGCATAATCTGTGTCTGGTCCTTAATTTTTCCACAGCCATATGAAGCAGAAGTTGTTAGCCATGTCACACTGAGCCCCACTGCCAAGAGAAGCCAATCTAAACTGATTCTGCATGAGATGATTGCTAGAAAGTGAGACACTCGCCCACAGAGCCAACGGGAAACCTTGCCAGATCTTATGAGAGCTCATCACCCTCCCTGTTTGAAAAAGGAAACTCTACTTCCTCATCACTCAGCACTCATGTCACAGTTTTGGTGAAGGCCTTGTCACAACTGGCAAAATTCTTTTTCAGCTGAAAGCTGTTCATGTATATTCATAAATGCAAATTAGAACATGTGCCCTTAACTGGAAAGAAGTTAATAACCTGTAATAGCTGCCTCTGGCACTCCAGTGCTCTGGTGTCTTCATTAAGCAATGGTGAGAGAGTGGTTTCTCATGGATACTGGTTTTGTCTTTTGACGTCTGTGTCCTAAGAACATGATGGTTTATATTTCTGATAAAAGGAGGCCTTCTTTGTGGGTTTTTATTCTTCACCTGAAGTTTAAAAGACTAGAAAACAAACTCTCACCCTTTAAACGATAGGATCTTAGAATTGGGAGTCATGCTTAAATAATCTTCTCATTTTATTAGTGGGGGAAACTGAGTCCCAGAGAAGTAAAGCAATTTTCCCAAGGCCACATAGCCCAAACAGAATTTTTTAGCCATTGTTTGCTTTTATTTCCTGCAATCCATACTGTAAGCTCTCATTCGATTGTTTTTGTACTTGTGCCATATCATCATTAAATTTAATATTTAAGAAATAATGTATCAAGGATTGATGGTAGATATTTTACTGGGTAAGATTTTCAGAATGCTGAGATATAGAGGCTTACAATTAGGTAGAGGAAACACATAAAAGTTAACAAAATGCCAATGTATAAAAACAGGGCTATGCATATTGTTCCTTTGAAGAGTATATCTGTATGGTTAGTTGATGGAATATCTGATGGTTTTGCATTTGTTGAATGCATATTTTAAATATGTACACATTGTGTAAGTTTCAAGTGACAAATGCTCGGGGACATCATAACATGAGTGAAACATTGTCCCTGACTGCCTAAAACCTGAACTTTAATGAGGCAGCCAGCATATAAGAAACTATGCTAATGACTTGATGTCATTCCATACCTGAGGACTTCTGCTTTGAGTAGGATGGGGGTACAGAAGGTTTTGAGCCAAAGAGTGCACCCAAAGATTGTGGCTGCCCTGCTGGAGAAGACACGAGAGGGTGGAGAAGAGGCGGGGAGATGGGGAGGAACCCAGGGGATAAGTAAGGCAGCTCTCACAAGCATATTTGTGGTGGACAAAACAGTTAGATGGGGTGTGTCTGAAGGTAGAACTCAAGGATTCGCCCTTAGACTGAAAGTGCTGTTTAAACAAAAGAGAATACTAAGTGAAATATCAGTCAGAGAAAGACAAATGCCATGATTTCACTCATATGTGGAATGTAAGAAACAAAACAAATATGTAAAGAAAAAAGAGACAAAAAACACCCCCAACTTTTAAGTACAGAGAAGAAAATGGTGATTTCAGAGGAAAGTGGGTAGGAGGCTGAGTGAAATAGATAAAGATATCAGAGGTACACTTGTCTTGAAGAGCACTGAGAAATGTATAGAATTGTTGAATCATTCTATATTGCACATGTGAAACAAATATAATACTCTATGCTAATTATACTTCACTAAAAAAAAGAGAGGAAGGAAAGAAGGAAGGAAAGAAGAAGGAAGGAAGGAAGAAGGAAACAAGGAAAGAAACAAGGAAAGAGAAACAAAAAGAGAAAAGAAAGAAGGAAGTGTTAAGTCTAAAAGTAAGGTGTTTGGACCAAACAATGGGAGAACAGAGTTACCTCTTCACAAGATAGGGATGACTGTTGTGTGGGGGGCAGGTTTTGAAGGAGAAATCAGGAGTTTGGTTTGAGTGGACAGTTGAGAGAGGTTTAGCTGCAGATAACAACTTGACATCTGTCAACTCGAATCATTTAAAGCCTTGACATTGGCTGGGATCACGGTGGGATGAAGGGTTCTGAAGACTAAGTTCTGGTATTCTTCAAAGGTCAGGGTTGGGGAAGGGGAAGAAGAGCCAGCAAAGAAGACCCAGAAGGAGTTACTAACAATAGAGTGGCAAGAGAGAAGGGTATTTCCAAAGCGAATTAAAGGGAAGCAAAGAAGGGTGATGGCTAGAGACATATGTAAGTCAAGAAAAAGTTAAAAATATTTTTTGTTATGACTGACAGTATTAAGGTCTATTTCTATGATGAGGGGGATGATCTAATAGAACAAGAACATGGATGATGCAGAGAAGGAAGAGGGAAATGGCTGGACATATGTCCTAGAATTGGTGACAGTAGCTGGTAGTTAGTTTGCAGGTAGTTGGTTGATTTAAGGCAGAGGCTTGGGCAATGCATTTAGAGAAACTGAAGAGAAGGCAGAGTGTGTGTGGGTAAGAATGCAGCCAGGTTGCAGATGTCAGTGGGTGGTAAGAAATTCTCTTCTGCTTGTTTTTATTTTCTCAGGGAAGTAGAAAGTGAGGCCATCAGATAAGAGTGACCATGGTGAACTTGCAGATCAAAGGATGGAGAAGGTGTGAAATTGTCATGAAGATGACTGGGAATGATGGTCCACAGGGAGATGTAGCAGAACTGCTTTTGGGACTGTGAATCCACTTGAGGAGAGTGACGATGGAATTTTTAAAGCAATTTTTTGTATCTGCATATTTATGTGGGTTTTTTCCAGTCCTGCTCAGCTTAGCTGGATCAGGAACTAAGAAAGTGGAGAGTCACTTAACCAAGGTGGTACTTTTCCAGGTGAGTTGGACCAACAATCAAGGAGGCAGAGGAATTGAGAATGTACAGACAGTGATTTTCATGACAGAACACGTAATCTAAGCTAGAGCAGAAGAAAGTGATGATGGGAGGGGTGGGAATAAGAGACCAAGAAACAATAGTAACATTATGGATTGTGGATTGTCGTGAAGTCAATGTCCTCTCCTGTCCTCTCCAAATCAAAAACTTTGAAAATAAATTACAGGCTGATCTTAAAAGATGTATGATTAACTATTGTGATTAAAACAATGAAGAGCTAACATAATTGACTTAGCAATTGTTAAGCAATAAAATAAGATTAATCTGGATCCTGCTTCTTATTATTTAATTTGTAACAGGGCAATCTGATGTAGCTGAAATTGTGAGCAAGCTGCACCATGAAAGTTGCGGCTCCTTCAGTAAATACTTGTTATGAGCGTTAGTTGAACTATAGCATTTGGCGCTTTTTTTTTTAATTTTTTAATGTTTTATTTATTTTTGATACAGAGGGAGACAGAGCATGAGAGGGGGAGGGGCAGAGAGAGAAGGAGACACAGAACCAGAAGCAGGCTCCAGGCTCTGAGCTAGCTGTAAGCACAGAGCCTGACGCGGGGCTCGAACCCACGAACGTGAGATCTGACCTGAGCCGAAGTCGGAGGCTTAACCGACTGAGCCACTCAGGCGCCCCAGCATTTGGCTTTGAAAATAATTAAATAAGAACAATACACAAGTTTAAAAGTAATTCCATTATGATCATTGGACATGATCACATTGCTAAAAACTAATTTGTCCAAATGGCATGGAACTTTACTTTTTGTTAACAGGCAATAGAAAATTTCAACATTTTGTAACTTGCAATAAAATGAGATTGACTGTAATTACATTTTTTATATTATGGTTTGATAGAATATGTTTTAGCTATGTGATTAAACAATGCACACCTAATTTTTTAAAAGTCACATAACGTCTTTATTTGTTGGTTTCATCCAATATAATCTGAAAAATTTTATAGTCTCAGAATGTATCTCAGTTATATTTGAAAGAATTAACATCGTGCATCTATCTTGTTTTCAAGTATCTTTTTCTTTCCAGTTGATCACGGAGAAATGACATACCTCTAGGAGTTTGAGAATAGCTGAAAATAATTGCTTATACTTAAATATATGAAAGATACCATTTCTATGGTTCCATATTTCTCAAACATGCCACCTGCTTCCTTTGACTTGCTCTCCTAAGTCTCTTTAAAAAAGCAATGAATTTTTGTCATAATGATCCAGGGATGAAAGAAATGAAGTTTAGGTCATCAAAGTAAACTAACCATGACCCCCAGAATATGTCAAAAAGTCTCAATCACCCAATTCCTAAAGTTATGCTTTGCTCTTTGCAGAAAAGATCAAAGGACTCCATGGTGAGGAGAAGATTTTGGTGAAATGATGAATCTTCAAAAGAGTCTTCCATGAAACTGATATTTCCAAGTGGAAGGAAGGCCATCCTGAAAAGAAAGGTGGAAAAGGGGTTATTCCATGATGCTACAAAGTGTACATAGAGATGATAATTAAGTCTTGGGAATCAATTTACAACTTAATGAGCATCTGATATTTTCTTGGAAGGCTTTGGTGGCAGGGGGGAGCATCTGAGAAGCAATGTTTCTAATAATCTTTAAGGTCCTATTTCAAATAGAAGTTTCTAAGATCACCTTATAACCTATACTTTGTAGATAAGGAAACAGGATCAAGTAAAGATAAAAACCTTGAGTTATTTTCTATATGTTGTGTTTCTCTGGTGTTTTGCTCTATCTCATTTATGGTACTTACCTGCTTTAGCATGGATGTGAATTCAAACAATTACCCTTGGCAACTTAATTAACATCCTAGAATCACAGTTTTCCTATCTGTAAAACAGTGATAATGGTACCTACCTAATTACAATTGGTCTAAGCATGAAATGAGATAATACATGTAAAATGCCCAGCACATAAAATGTATCTAAAAATAGAGATTTTCACCCTATTCCATGTTCATTCCTTTTCTTGTAGTATGATTATTGGTGAAAATCTTTCCATTTTTTCTATTCCTACAAGGAAATTATTGCCTTGAACATGAACCCCAGAGCTTACTTACCTTTGTATCCTCCTTTAGTGCTTTGATCAGTACCTAGTACATGGTAAGTGTTCAATAAATGTTAGTTGTAAGAATGGAAAATGGAATCCTTTTCTGAATTTCAGATGCTCTAGGGATGCGGTGTGAGGCAACTTGGATGGCTAAATAGTTAATTATTATCCATTATTTCTTAGTAAAGGTAGGTTGATAAGTTTGCTAAACTTTAAGTCCGGGGCACCTGAGTGGCTCAGCTGGTTACACATCTGACTTCAACTCAGGTCATGATCTTACAGTTCATGGACTCGAGCCCTGTGTCTGGCTCTGTGCTGACAGCTTAGAGCCTGGATCCTGCTTCAGATTCTGTCTCTCCCTCTCTCCTTGCCCCTCCCCTGTTTGCACTCTGTCTCCCAAAAATAAATAAATGTTAAACATTTTATTTAAACCTTAGGACAAATTACCTAAAGATCTGATGTAGAGCACTGCAAGTCTTGGTGAGACACTGAAAAGAATCTTCCTAGCCTCTCATTCTATCAATCATTTAATAAACATCTATTGAATTCCTATTCTGTACCTTTGTGTATAGGAGAATAAAAATAAATAAAATAAGAGCTCTGCTCTCAGCTACCTCACAGTGGAAGAAGGAAGACAGAATAAAGAGTGGACTGTACCAGTAGTGGGCATGGTAATATTATTAACTCCTATAAGTGCTTAATGTGTACTGAGCAGTCCTCCAAATGCTATACTTGAATTAACTCGCTTAATACAGCTACCTCTTCCAGTAGGCCCTATTATCGTTTCAGTTTTACACATAGGGAATGTGGGAAACAGTCAAGTAACTTGCTAGAAATCACGCTAGTAACTGACAGAGCTGGGGATTGAATCTCAGCACTTTGGCTCCGGAGCTTCTACTCTTCAAAGGGGAGAGTTCTGTTGATCAGAAGGTCAAAGAAGGCTTTGTGGAAGAGAGGTAGCTCAGCTAGTAAAACAGTATAGCTTAGTGATTAAAAGCAGTGTTTCTGGATTGCACAGCCTAAATTTGAATCCTACCTATGCTGGTTAGTAGCTATATTTTGGGGCATGTTGTTTAATCTTTCTACATCTCAGGAACCTCAACTAGAAAATGTAACTAATGACACATACCTTGCAGAGATTTATAAAGGTAAATTAAATGAAGTGTGTAAAGTTACTGGTAGAAAGGATCAATCAATTACAGCTAGAGGTGCTTCTGTAAGTACAGGCATAGATCAGACTGCATATTCAAGGAAGAAGGAAAAGCATGACCAAGCCATTGATACAGACAGAAAAAGGCTGGGTGTTCCGGGGAGCAAAGCAAAGGAAGGTTCTTATTGAGCTCCCAGAATATCCCCAAGGTGAGGGTGAGGATGAGGTGACACTAGGAAACCATTACCTGTTCCATAGGTGCCTTGTTGTCCTAGCAGTGATTTTCTTTCTGAAACTTAAGCATCTCATCCCTGAAATGGCATAATATTCAGCTAATAGGATATAGGGGATATGCATGCTTGAATAACGAAAAGAGTCTAGCATACCTGAGATGCTCAAATGATCTTGCTCAAATCTCAGTGGTCATGGCCAAGGTGGAGGGTCTAGGAATCATTGACCATGTCATTTTCCAGATTTATATTTTCTGTTCTGATGTTACACAGGGGGCTCAGTCAGCGTCAGGGTCACTGGTTGGCAGTATTGGAAGTCAAATCAGTGCTGCTTCACGACTGGGAAATTGCATGGTGGCTTTTTTCGGGGCTGGCAGACTGGCGGAGCTGGCTGGCTAGTTTCCATGTCACTATTCCCTGAGGCACTAAATATGAATTGAGAGATGCTTTGGAAAGCGTAAAGGGCAGACTTCATCAGAAATTGGCACACAGCACATTAGAAGTAAACATTATTGCCCTTCTTGACCTCCCGGTCAATGCCAAAGGATGGGCTACTGCTCAGAATATTCATTTCCTGTTTTCTGCTTTATCATTATACAGAAGGCACAACCCATTTGATTCACTTAAAGGCATTTTAATTCAATCGACATACATTGAGCTGTTAAAATATGCCATGTGTTAGGCTGGGTTTATGGATAAGAAAGGTAGTGCTGTTTTCGGTCTTTCCGGTGGGGAGGGGGAACAATCACAAGATTACTATACAGTGTAAAAGTGCCATGAAAGGAATCAGTTCTGGGCATAGGATACATGCAGCAGGAACAGTTAATTCAGCTCGAGGGTAGGATTTTGGGGAGGTATCACCCTTGATTGATGAGTAAGAGTTCAGAGGGAGGGGAAGACATGGAAGAAAACTAGGATGTGTATGTTTAGAAGTAATGATTTAGGAGGGCACTGAGCGTTTGAGACAATTTCAAGTAGTTTAGGGAGGCTGTAGATTTGGATCTTTAAGGACAGGAAGGCAAGAGGAGAGGTTGAGAATTTGGGAATTGAGTATCCAGGATTTCTGCTTCTCAATATGAGATATAATCTTATTGGCTCATTTTTAACAGTAAGGACTTAAAAAAGAACATAGATAGACCTACATCCATCTGGTCTTGGATTCATACTGTGCCCTCAGTGTAATCATCTATAAAATAGTCTAGTTGGTAACTCCTTACTCACTTAAGATTATATAGAATGTATGTAAAGTGCCTAATATGGCACCTGACAAATTAATGGTCAAGAAATACTCATTTCTTTCTTTATATAGACTCCACTCCTGAAATGACACAGAAAATTCAATCTGAACAAAACAAATTAGAAATAACCCAAAGAAAGAAGATTTAGATGGTCAGAATGAGTTTTAGACTTAGCATGCTTTCCTTATTCTGTTAAAGAAAAAACAGGGGCACCTGGGTGGCTCAGTCGGTTAAGCTTCCGACTTCAGCTCAGGTCATGATCTCACAGTCTGTGGGTTCGAGCCCCGTGTCAGGCTCTGTGCTGACAGCTCAGAGCCTGGACTGTTCAGATTCTGTGTCTCCCTCTCTCTCTGCCCCTCTCCTGCTCGTTCTCTGCTCTGTCTCTCAAAATAAAATAAAGACATTAAAAAAATTTTTAAAGAAAAAACAAACAAGCGTGGATATGATAAATCTATCTATTATTTGAGGGCTTTCATGTGGAAGGGTGAATGAATTTATTTAGAATAGCTTTGGAAGATCACCTACCTCTCTTCTTCTTTTAGCTACCTCATCCCTGCTTATGCTTCATATCTTAGGTCAAATGTCATTTCTTGACAGTAAGACTTTCTTTACTATTATATTTACAAAACATTTTAAAAAGATTTTATTTTTAAGTAATCTCTACACCCAATGTGAGGTTTGACCTCACAGCCTTGAGATCAAGAGTTGTACAGTCTAGGGACAAAGCCAGCCAGGCATCCCTTTACTGCTACAGTTTTATTTTATTTTTACTTTTTTTTTTAATAGTTTATTGTCAAATTGGTTTCCATATAACACCCAGTGCTCTTCCCCACAAGTGCTCTCCTCCATCACCACCACCTCTTCCCTCCCCACCTTCAACCTTCAGTTCATTTTCAGTATTCAATAGTCTCTCAAGTTTGCCGCCCCTCTCTCTCCCCAACTCTCTTTCCCTCTTCCCCTCCCCCTGGTCCTCCATTAGGTTTCTCCTGTTCTCCTGTTTCACCTATGAGTGCAAACATATGGTATCTGTCCTTCTCTGCCTGACTTATTTCGCTTACTGCTACAGTTTTAAAGAGCATTTTTACAACTGATATTATCTTTGACTATGTGACCAGCGTCCATCTTCCCACTCAACTGGAAACAACATTTAAGCTGAATTTTAGAAATCATCTTTTGCTCAACCTTCGCATAAGACCACATATATGAAAGCCTCTTAAATATTTGTTGAACACAGTTTCTGCTCTCAAGCCTTACTGTGCTATGAGTGGGTCTCCACTGGAACCTTGATACTAGGCAGGTGTTGCACCCTCAGGATAGATAAAGAGAAGACAGCCCCAAGACAGACATTAGTTATTTTGAGCATCAGAAACCAAATAATTTACACAGAATAACCGATGTTCCCTAATGCTATGGTCCAGCTCTTTACTTCCAATTCTGGCTACTTAATATGGTGTTTCTCTGAACACATGGCCATATTGCTAAGAGTTAATGGGGAGAAAGTACGTTGCCCATCAGAAGACATTTTCAGTGTTAATGAAGTGGAAAATAGCAGAGTGAAACAAGGTCACAGCCTGGGAGAGGGCTTTCAGTAAAGGCAGCTACAGCAGGCACCAGAGGACAAGGGGACTCATTTGATAGGAAAGGTGTCTTAGTCATGCAAATTAATGGAAAGGCTGTAAGAGGGGGTTACCTTGGTGATGAGCAATGATGACAAGGGACTGGAGACATATGGCAGAGGAGGAAATGCAAAGTTAAGTCAGCATGCAGTGATTCATAAATAACAGCAAGAGGTCTGTGAAGGCAGATTGAAGGCATCCAGGGTGTTATATAATCATGCCCCAGTGACGCATGAAGGTGTTGAGCCTTCTAATGTGCACAGTCTAACATGCACGTTCTTCTGTCAAAGAAGCCTGGGATTCGAGGGCCCCGAAGACAGAGATTGCACAGCTCCAGAGACATTTAAAAAAAATGAATAGTCTTAGTGGTTTGATCCAATTTGGGGTAAATCTCTTTAATACCACTAGAAGCCGTCTCCATTTTGGTGCTCACTCATCCATTCGTGCTTACTCATACATTTATTCATTAATTTATTTATTCAACAAAATTTGAGTGCCCAGTTTGTGCCAGCCTCTAGGCTGTGTGGTATGTCCTAGAACCACTGCTCATACTCAGGTGACAGTCATCCCTTCATGAGATTATTGTAAGAGTTTTCACATTGAAAACAGTGTTGCCTAGGTCTTGTCCATGTCTCCAGTTTCCAGTCTTGTCCTCATCTAATCCTGCTTCCATTCTTCAGCCAGAAAGATCGTCTTAAATTGTGATGTGAAAAATGTTTCTCCCTCGCTGTGACATACATTCCTTCTATCTCCTGTAAACAGCATCCACTCACCAGCTCATTCTTTGCCTCATTAACACTTTTGACAATGATTCATATGAGAGTTACTATTTATAAGATGTTCTTCCTGCTAAGACTCAATTGGCTGGTCAAGGGGTGACTTATGACCTATCCGAGCCAATCAGAGAATCCTAGGTTACTCCACCCACAGTGAGTGGCTCAGTTTTCGGTATATAAAACCACAAGCTAAGTCAATCAAAGCAGTTTTCTGAAACCTAACTGGAGGTAGGGCAGAGGCAGGATTCAAGGGGCAAGGGCTCTGTTTTAATTTTCTATTGCTGCAAAGCAAATTAATATAAACTTAGTGGCTTAAACAACAATGATTTATTAGCTCCCACTTATGTAGGGCAGAAGTCTGGCATGTTGTGGCCTAAGTTTTCTCCTGGGGTTGAAGAAGGTTGGAATCATGAGGCTGAAATACAGGTGTTTCCTGGGCTGAGTCCACATCTGGAGTTTCTGGGGAAAAAAATCTTCTTCCATGCTCATTCTTATTGCCATTTTTTTCTAAAAATTTTCCAATGTTTATTCATTTTCAAGAGACAGGGAGAGAGTATGTGAGCAGTAGAAGGGCAGAGAGAAAGGGAGACACAGAATCTGAAGCAGACTCCAGGCTCTGAGCTGTCAGCACAGAGCCCAATGCAGGACTTGAACCCATGAATCTCAAGATCATGATCTGAGCCGAAGTCAGATGCTTAACCAACTGAGCCACCAAGGTGCCCCCTTGTTGGCATTCTTACTGGTTCAGTTGTTGGACTTTGGCCCGAGTTTCTTTGCTGGATGTCAACAAACTGGAGGTTGCTCTTAGAGACTGCCCACATTTCTCACACGTGGCACCCTCCATTTTCAAACCAGCAACAGTGCATCAGATACTCTCAGGATTTCGAATCTCTGGCTTCATCTTCTGCCAACAGATAGAGAAAATTTTCTGCTTTTAAAGAGCTCGTGGAATGAGATTGGGTTCACTTGTGTATCTCCCTATCTTAAGATCAACTAGATAACATGATCTAATAAAATGCTTGAATTCTGCCTACCACATTCTCCTCCTTTTTATAGCTGTCAGGGTGCATGTGTCCACATGTGAAGAACCATGTAGACCAAGGGAAAGAAGGAGACCAATAGGTCCAAACATGAGAAGAACTATGTAGAGCTCTATGGCATGGAGTGATTTTGATTTTAGCTAAGCCTCTTTATTCAGCTCCCCTCCCTGGTCTGTGAACCAGTTTCTTCTATTAACCATTCTGAGTTGGTGTCACTTGCAAAAAAACCCAAAACCCCCAAATCCTTACAAATAAACATGCTGAAGAGTCACAGATACTTCATTGTGCTTAGGACAAGGACCAAACATTGCACAGTGTGTCGCTTGGGATCTGTTTGTGGAACACCACCTAACCTTCACCACTCACTACTCGGTCCCTACACACACATATATCCAGATAAACACATACACACACAAACACACCTTTGTCATGCACACACAGACTCACGTCCATGAACACACATGGTACACATCTACACTGAGATGTCATCACACTGGATCCCACACACTTCCTTGAGTGTGCCTGATTTTCTCTTATACAGGCTTTATGCTTTCCCTGATGAACACTCCCAACTGCATTCCACCAGACTGACTCCCACTTGTCATTTTGCTCCTAATTGATTGATCAGCTCCTCTGAGAAGCTTTCCTTGACTACCCAAGAAAAGTCTTGGTACTTTATTGAGTATACCACACTCTCTATAATATCACACAGCATTGTGATTACAACTTTCCTTGCTGTTTTTTCTAACAGACTTCACGTTGCATGAAGGAAGGACATTGTCTCATAGACGATTTTGTCCTAACTCAGTACCTAGGACATAGTGACCACTGAATAAATGTTTGTTGAATAAAACAATAAAGTGGACATCATGTAGTCAGTATCTAGTGAAAAATAAAATCTCATTAATCTGAAACAATTCAGATTTTTACCCTGAACTCCCACTCTATGTCAATCCTTGGACTTCTTTCCTTTACATTTTCTGCTGTTTTTGACCTCTTTCCCCAGCCCATGTTTATGGTCTTATAAATATTTTAGATTTGAGGGGCGCCTGAGTGGCTCAGTCAGTTGAGTGTCCGACTTCAGCTCAGGTCATGATCTCATGGATCATGGGCTCAAGCGCTACATCAGGTTCTGTGCTGAGAGTTCAGAGCCTGCTTTTGGATCCTCTGTCTCCCCCTCCCTCTGCTCCTCTCTCACTCACACTTTCTCTCTCTCTCACAAAAAATAAAATAAACATTAAAAAAATATTTTAGATTTGAAAGCCAGTGCTTTCTTTCTTTTACTGGTCTTAGTATATAGCCCCTTGTTTTTGCATTTTTGACTGGGACCTGCTCTGGTTCCTCTTGTCAATGCCTTGGCAACAACACAGCTGGTCTCTTTGGTTTGAGGGTCTAACCGTGGGTTGATGCACATCGCTGCCACCCTGCCAGATTGGACTCGGCTCTGGCAATGAGGAGCTAGGCATCAGCTGTCAGCCTCTTTCAACTGGAATCAATAATTCTTTCCTTTTACGTGGTTGGTTCTGACTAATTTTCAGCCGATTCTCTCCAGGACAGTGATACATAATCAGCTTCAGTCCATTGATGGGTGAAGACAGAGCTAATGTTGCTGCTGAAAGCTTGGTATCCAATGAGCCTGAGATGAAGTCAAGGGCATGTCAAATTACAGCTTCCCACTAATTTGTCCTTATTAACTAAATTCTTACAAATGAATGTAACTCATCAGTTTGTCAAAGTACCATTACATCCTATTACTAACATATGCCAATTTCACTTATGTGTATTTCCTTTCAGATCCCTAAGTGCATGTGAAGTTATTGCTGGGCCATTTTCATACCTCAGAGAAGTTGGAATTCAATTCTACTCTTCATGCCTTGTTCTCTGCAGAGGTCTTGCTGATAACACAGATTTGGGCAACTGCTAACATCCTGACTCTACTAGGAATTGGCACCAACCGTGGCAAACCTTAGCTCACAAGGTCTCTTTGGGTGCTATGCATTAGGCTTACAGGGAACTTCACCTCTCTCTGCCCGCTCCCCACAAAGGTTGGTCCTACCAAAGGTTCATATATGTTGACTGCTTTCCTGCCTACGCTGTCTCATTGCCTTCCTTTCCTAGTGCAGTGTAGTTGAAAATTCAGAATATTTCACTTATAAACTCAAATAAGTTGTGACACTGAATATATTGCTACTATTGGTCGAGAAATTTTCTCTTAACGTCACTTTACCCACCTGTAAAGTTAACACGTTTAAACCCAGGACTCTCTCAGGACCCTGCTGGTCTCTGATTCCCGAGTTCCACCTGAGTCCTGCCTTTTGATCTCTTTAGGTTAGTATTGTCACCCATTTTCTACTTGCTCCAATAGACTGTTTTATTTCCAATCTTCCTTCTTTTCTAATCTCACTTTATTTCTTTATATAAAAGAAATTATTTTAGGCATAAAGGGTGGCATCATCTCACAGGGATCAATGTATACAGCAGGAATTGTCTTCTCTATAAGAGACTTTTAATTTCCTTGTTAGCCAATGCATTATTTGGAAGTTTCTGTGTTTGTATGTGTGTTTTACTTCTTTAAAAAATTAATGAAAACAAAGAAAATCAATGAAATTGAATGCTGGCTCTTTAAAAAGATCAATAAAAATGATGACTGTTTATTAAAACTAATCAAGAAAGAAGACAGAAGAAACAAATATCTATTTCTATTCTATTCTAATTAGATTTCTAATATCTAAAATGAGAGAGAGGCCATTACTACAGATGCCATGGGTATTGAAAAGACTATAAACAAGTATTATAAATAACTCATGCCCACAATTTAATAATGTAGATGACATAGATCAATTCCTTGAAAGATACAACTACTAAAACTGACACAAAGGACGATAGATAATCTGAATGGGCCTATATCAAATAAAGAAATTAAATAAATAAGTAAGTAAATCGGAAAAAACACACGTTGCTGTGATCTGAATGTTTGTGTCCCCCTCAAATTCAGATGTTGAAGTCCTAGTCCCCTAGGGTCATGGTATTGAGAGGTGGGGCCCTGGGTCATGATTAGGCCATAAGTGCAGAGCCCTCATAAATGAAATTAGTGTCCTTATAAAAGAGACCCTAGAGAGTTTCTTCACCCCTTCTATTCATATAAAGAATAGCAGGAAGACACAGTCTAGTCCAACTAGGAAGTGGACCCTCACCAGACACAAAACATGCTGGCACCTTCATCTTGGACTTCCAGCCTTCAGAACTGTGATATATTTCTGTTGTTTGTAAGCTACCCAGTCTTGGACTTAGACAAAAGGCCACATAGATTCACTGGTGAATTCTACTAAACATTTAAGGAAGGAATTCTCTGTAAAACTTGTCTATAATCTCTTTCAGAAAATAAGAGAGGAAACACTTCTTAAATCATTCTCTGAGACTAGCATTATAATAATACCCAAATTAGATAGAGCCAGTACAAGTATGGAAGACTACAGAACCATGTCTCTCATAAGATAGTTGCAAATATCTTCAACAACACAGAGCAAATAAAATTTAATAATCTATAAGAAGAGTTATACACCATGACCACGTGGGATTTACTCTAGATATGCAAGGCTGGATGACCATTTAAGAGTTAATTAATGTAATTACCATAGCAACACAATAAAAAAAATAACATACAAATGTGAGACCTGAAACCATAAAAATCCAAGAAGAGAGCATAGGCAGTAATTCCTCTGATACTGACTGTAGCAACATTTTTCTAGGTATATCTCCTGAGGCAAGAAAAACAAAATAAAAAACTAATGGGACCACATCAAAATAAAAACCTGCACAGCAAAGGAAACAACCAACAAACTAAAAGACAACATACTGAATGAGAGAATTATCTCCAAATGACTTATCTGATAAAGGGCTAGTATCCAAAATATATAAAGGACTTACACAACTCAACACCAAAAAGCCAAGTAATCCAATTAAGAAATGGGTGAAATACATGAATAGACATTTCTCCAAAGAATACATCCAGATAGACAACAGACATGTGAAACGATGCTCAACATCATTAATAATCATGGAAATGCAAATCAAAACCACAATGAGATGTCACCTCATATGTGTCAGAATGGCTAACATCAAAACCACAAGAAACAATACATGTTGGTATTTAAGAATCAAACAAATGAACAAAGAAAAAAGACACCAAAAAAAACCCCAGACTCTTAACTAGAGAGAACACACTGGTAGTTAGCAGAGGGGTGGGAGTGGGGATAAGGAGGAAACAGGTGAAAGGGATTAAGAGTATACTTATTGTGGGGCACATGGGTGGCTCAGTCGGTTAAGCATCCGACTTCAGTTTAGCTCATAATCTCATGGTTTGTGAGTTTGAGCCCCATGTCAAGCTCTGTGCTGACAGCTCAGAGCCTGGAGTCTGCTTCAGATTTTGTCTCTCTCTCTCTCTCTCTCTCTCTCTCTCTCTGTTTCTCTCCCATTTGGAGTCTGTGTCTCTCTGTCTCTCAAAAATGAATAAATGTTAAAAAAATTAAAAGAAGAGTATACTTGTCCTGATGAGCCGTGAGTAATGTATAGAATTGTTGCGTCATTATATTGTACACCTGAAACGAATAGAACACGGTATGTTAAGTACCCTGGAATCAAATAAATAAATAAGTAAATATTTGTAACAAAAGAAATAAGATATGATTTATCAGTTGATGCAGAACAAGTATTTAACAAATCCTAACACCTCTTCATGAAAAAATATTCAGAAGACTAGGAATAGAGTGACCTTCCTCAACTTGGCAAAGAACACCTATATAAAACCTACAGCCAACATAATACAAAATGGTGAGAAACTATATGCGTTCTCCCTAAAACTGATAATAAAGCAGTATGTCCCCTTCCACTATTCTTATTCAATATTTTACTAGAAGTCCTGCTAGTGCCAGAAAAATGTATAAAGATATAAAGACTGAGAAAGAAGCAACAAAACTGTTTTTATTTGCAGGAAGCATGCTTGTCTATGTAGAAAATTCTAAAGGATCAATGAAAAAACTCCTGGCACTAATAAGCAATTATAGCAACATAACAGGATACAATGTATATACACAAAGACCAGTTGCTTTTCTCTATATCAGCGATGAACAGTTGGAATTTGGTACTGGAAAAAATACCATTCACAATAGCACCAAAAAATGAAAAGCTTAGTTATAAATCTAACAAAATATATACAGGATTTAAATATGAAAAACTATAAAAATCTCATGAAAGAACTCAAAGAAGGACCAAGAGATATTCCATGCTCCTGAATTTTTAAAGCTCAGTATCATGAAGATGTCAGCTCTTTCCATCTGTTCCAGAGATTCAATGCAATCCCAGGCAAAATCCCAGAAATTTATTTTTCAGGTATTGGAAACAAGTTCTAAGGTTTATATGGAAAGGTAAAATACCTAGAATAGCCAAGGCTGTGCTACAAGAGAGGAACAAAGTTGGAGGGCTCACATTAGCAAATTAACTTCAAGGCTCACTATTTCAAGCTATGCTAATCAAGTGAGCATGGTGTTGATGAAAGACTAGGCAGATAAACCCATGGGATGGAGCAGATAGTCCAGAAATAAATCCACGCAAATATGGTCAACTCATCTCTGACAAAGGAGAAAAGGCACAGCTTTGGGAGCGGCCCCATTGTCCACTTTTTTTTTCTGGAGATTTGATCCTTTCCTTGAATATCCTAGATCACTGAGAATAACATCAGGACCTAAGAAGGAGTCTGGAAGAAAGGAATATTTTCGTTACTGAAATATTTGGCATCCTGCTCCTACACTACGTTCAAACAGTTATTGTGTCAACCCTACTGTTCCTTGGTGTCTAGTTTGGCACTAGAATATACAGGGGTATTGCTAATCACACTAGACACATGGTCTTGAAACCTGCCCTATGTTTCAGGCATAAAAACTGGACATGATTGTTTATCTTAGGGCCAGAAATTTACTCCGTCTCACTCTCAGACATTCATGTGCTGTTGAAAATTGTGTTGCTTCTCTTCTCTTCTGGTCTTACTACAGCACCACTTCTAGTCCTCCAAAGCTCCCTCCTGTCTGTACAACAAGGCACTCACTAGGGTCAGCTAGGGCTAAGATAAGGGGTAAGTCCAGGGAGACTCAATGATAATTCAGTATTGAAGAGCGTGGCTTGATGGAGCAGGATATTATGTGCAGGCTTTTGTTCCTGTTGCTCTTGAATCTTCCTCTACTTGGTTGAAGCCATCCCGATATTAATCTCACACCTCACAGTTACATCATTAATGGCTTAGGTATCCCAGAACAAGCTTTACAAAGTGCCCACCACATTCCCAGAAGGAGGCCAGTTGGACAGGGCCAACATCTGTGCTCAACCCCCATTTGACCACCATGGTCCTACCACGCAGTTAAAACTGACATTTACAGAAGGTACCCTCATGCTTGCTTTCTCCAAAAAGCTTCTCTTCATATTCTCCAAAGATGAGGCAATACTTTCAGATGGTTTGTGTATTATCTACTTTTGCGATCAATCTCTGAAAAATGGTGGAAAGCCTTGAGAGATTTTCGGCCATTACATCAAATTGATATAGCCTCCTCTGGGATGTAAGATACTATTTTCTTCTTTTTCTTTTAAGTCAGAGGTATCTTAAAATAACTGTTGTATAAATTCTGCACTCCAAAATATTGGCTCTCTCATCAATAGAGAGCAAGAATGTTGTCTATTTTATTCTCTGTTGAATCCTCAGATCCTGAAACAGTTCCTAGAGTGGTCACTGAAGAATAAAAAACCCTTACTAGGTGACTTATAAAGGTATGTTGAATGGACTAACGCATGAATTGCTCTATAAATACTTAGTAAACCACATATGATTTGGTGCTCACCCATATAGAATATGGAAGTTATCCACAAACATTATTCAGTCTTTCTCATTCTCTACCGAGGGATGGGGTCACAGACAATATGGAACTAAGAATTTCTGCTATTAATCACCAAATGCTTTTACAACACCTTAACTCTGAAAGAAGGAGGTTTTCTGGAACTTCCCCTTAAAGATCAAGAATTTTGCACTTCTACTGTATGACGTCCACATTCCATTCCTGGGAATGAGAGATTTTACTCCTACTTGAGGCTTTCTTTTTCCATTCTTTACTCTCAAAAATTAAAATCCTCTGGATCTAATTTGGGAGGTAGACACATTGGTTAAAACCTCTGAGAAAAGCAGGAATTTGTTGGCTTTCTTTAGCTTATCATTTCTCTTTGGGGGACATTTCCACATACAGGAGAAAATGAGCACAGTTTCGAGACACTGAGCCTGGATGCTGCTGATTGCAGGGGGCTAGTATCTTAAAGTGTTGGACTTTGTTACAACAAATGCCTCCGTTGCCTCTATGGCTCCTGGGTCTGGAGGCTAGTCAGTGAATGTTTTCTTACTGGTGCCCAACAGATTCCCAACAGAGAATTCCAGTGAGAATACTGAGCCTAAGGCATGGGAAGATTTTGTTTTGCAAGCTGGTCCAGTTTTACTGTCAACTCTTGGGATCTACCAAACACAGGTGAATAGGAGAAGGTGAGACAGACCACCATGAATGTCTCCTGGCAGGACCCAGGAGAAGCTTACTTCTAGGTCTTTTTAATCCATCTCTAACCCTTTGCTTAGAGCCTCTCAAGCTTTGGGATGTCAGAGCTGAGCTCCCTTTCTTATCACAGTTCATGTGGGAGGTTACCTCTGGGACAGCAGATCAAAAAGGAGTTGCCTTGCCTCACAAGCTGGTTCCTGGGGAGGATGCAGAGATTTTTCACCTTGCCTTGCAGTCTGCAAAACTCAAGGTCAGGGTCCATATCAGTCTCTTCTTATCTGCGGCTCATGGACGGCAGCAACTGCTTCACTTTGTTCTCTTTCCAGAGCGGCTTCAACTGCTGGACAAGCTGAGTCATTTGATTCCGCTGAGAAATAAAGACATTTTTATCCAGATTAGATCCAGAAGACGCCCCATGAGAACAGCTCTCCATCATGAAAACTCCAGCCTCAGGAAATACATACCTTTGTGGTGCCCACCTAGGATACGGCTCCCAGTTCTTCAAACCCCTGCTGGTGATAAGGAGCCCTTCATGGATGTCTCCAAGTGTGGGCCTCATAGGTTCCATTTCGGTTTCTTTGCCTCTGACAGTGGCACTTGTGTGGCATCTTGGCACTAGGGTAGAGCAACCTGAAAATAGCTTCAGATGTGGATAATATGTTTCCCTTCAGTAAAAAGAGACAGTGTTCCCCAGTGTGGACGTGGTCTTTGGGGGCTGGTAGGAGGCAAAACATTGTGGATGTACTAAAGGCCATTGAATTAAAATAATTAAAATCACTTTTATGTTATGTGTATTTTACCACAATAAAAATATTGAAAAAAGTATGAAATTATATTACAGTTTATATAGAATATTTGTATCATAGAATCAAAAACAGTCTTTATATACAAAACCTTGTTTGGGCATAGAGGAGGGCACTTGTGGGGACAAGCACTGGGTGTTACATGGAAACCAACTTGACAATAAACTACAGAAGAAAGAAAAAAGCTTGTGAAGAAATGGGTGAGGGATACAGAGATGTCTACTTAAAAATCGAAAACTTCTATTTGGGTCCTATCCCATCATAACGTTTAGATGCATCCGAAACACATCCTATTTGGAAATAGATCCCAAGTTAATAGCTTTATTTTTTTCTTAATTTTATTTAAATCCAAATTAGTTAAATATAGTGTAATTATAGTTTCAGGAGTGGCAAAGTTAATAGCTTTAAATGTAAACATATTCTACCAATCAATAAAAAATTTAAAAAAATGATAAAGTGAGTAAATAACATTAAAGGAAAAATGCAAAAAATACAAATGCTTTTAAATGTAAAAATGTGTTTTGCCTCACTCATGTCTTTAAATAAAAATTGAAACAAAGAAATAGTTGTATGCACATGACTAGAATTGAAGACATTGACATATCGACTGTTCCAGATATAGACAACAGAGTATGTACATGGACACTCTTACGTGTCGGCAGCTTACATTGCTATAGTAATTGTGAGATGATTCTGAAATTATTATCAAAGCTAAAAGTGTCCATAAACGAAGCCCCTGCCATTCCACTTAGGTGCTTTTATATGTACAAGTTTATATGACAAGGGTAACAGCATGAGTGCCGTAAGATATATAGGTGTAAGAATTTTTGTTGCAGTCGTGTTTGCAGTAACAAAATGATTCAAAACAACCTGAAAGGCTTGCAGTAGGGTGGGAAGGGTTTAAATTAAATATAGTATAGTGAGGGGCACCTGGGTGGCTCGATCTATTAAGCATCCGACCCTTGATTTTGGCTCAGGCCATGATCTCAGGGTCCAAGAATTTGAGCCCTCTCCCCCCTTTGTCCATCTCTGTACTGACAGCAAGCAGCCTGCTTGAGACTCTCTCTCTTCTTCTCTTTTTGTCCCTCCCCAACTTGTGTGCCTGAGTGCACGTGCTCTCTCTCTCTGTCAAAACCAACCAACCAACCTACCAACCAAATAAATAAATAAGTAACTTTAAAAATATATATAGTTTAGTGAGTGCCCTAGCACCACTAAAATAATGAAGTAGAGCTAATAAGAAAGTACCAGAACAAAAAGGTCTCTACTACATACAATTACATGGAAAAAAGAAGACGCTGAAGGATATTTATAGTATGGTCTCAAACTTGAGCCCTGGGGAAGCCTGGGGGAGAATTGTGTTTCTTACTTATGCACCTCAAAATTGTGTCATCATAGTTGCATTTTAGTTTGGTTTTGCTTTTTTGCATTTTTATACTTTTATTTTATTTTTAAATGTTTATTTTAAGAGAGAGAGAGAGAGAGAGAGAGAGAGAGAGAGAGAGAGCGAGAGCGCAAGAGAGAGCGGGACAAGGGTAGAGAGAGGGAGAAAGAGAATCCCAACCATGCTCGACATTGTCAGTCCAGAGCCTGATGCAAGGCTCAATCCCACTACCCTGAGATCACGACCTGAGCCAAAATCAAGAGTCAGATGCTCAACTGACTGAGCACCCCTGAATTTTTGTACTTTAAAAAATAATTATTATATCTTTCTATCTCTAGAACTTTGAAAAAATTTACTTCTCCTTCCAGGCTAATCATCATTATCCCACTGTTCACTTGGAACAGTGAAGTTTCCATTCATTCCTTCTAGATAGATGCTTTGCTGATTTGCAGAAAACGGAGTTCTTTCTTGATGGCAAGAGAAATCTGCCTTGTCTTACCCTCCTCTTTTGGCTCTTGGTAGGCTTCTTGCCGTAGCCTGCGTTCCCCAGGTCAGTACTGGGGCCTGATTACAGACACTTCATGTGCACTGGCCCCCTAGGGCTGAGGTTTGCATTTATAATTTTCTAATTTGTGGATGTGCTGCTAAAACAATAAAGTATGTCTTGGGGCACCCAGGGTGTGTTTTCAGGATCTGAAACGTGAACGCATGAGAACAAGCCACTGGGTAACACACGTTCTGTCTACACCTTGTCACTCTCTGTGCCTGTTCTTTCCTCACTTCTTCTTGCTTTATCTGGTACCCTTCTTCTCTTCTTCATCCTCATCTTCATACACACTTGGGTTTTGTAAATTCAGGGGCTCATTTTAGGGGATGGCTTCATGTGTGTATCATAGACAACAGTACACAATGGACAGCCAGGCTTCCACTGGGCTGATGGAGAAAAGGGTCTGCCAAGCGTGTTATAGATTCACTGCACAGAGGCCAAAACTGCAGATTTGGAGAAGGAATGAAAGCAATCAGTTTCATTTTAGTCATGCCCAGGTTGAGCTTGCTGTGAGAGATTCTGGTGAGATACACAAGCCTGGGTAGAAGGGAGATCTGGGCTACAGATCCGGGGTAGGGTGTTACCAGCATTCACCTAGCTGGTAAGGGGCAGCGCTAGAAGCCACATACAAGTTGTGTGATTCCCAAACCCCGCACACATCTAACACTCAGTATTGCTGGCTTCTTGGATGATCCTGAGTTCCTCTTGAACTTCTTTCTTTATAACTCTTTTCCATTAATAAAGGAAATGGTTCACCAAAGCAACCTACTATGGGTGTTGGGCTTTCTCAGTTAATTGGTGAATTAAGCAGTTGGATGTGCCTTTTCTATTGTGGGAATTCGGAGTCTTAGAGCAGTCATAAATTGTGGCCTTTAGAAACATATCAGAAAAAACTGAGCTTCAGCTGATGGGTGCTGGCTGGGTTCTTAGGGATTATTTATTTCTAAGGTGTCACTTTCAGAAGATGAGGAAACTGATCCTGGGGCAATGAAGTGGTTAGTTCAAAGTCATAAAAGCATGGGATGGCAGTGAGCCCTCTAAAGCTAAAATACTTTTCACCGCCCCTCTCCGCCCACCATTTAACCTCCTCTAAGATATTCCTGATGTCCTCAATGCAAAATCTGCAACAAGAGAACTTGTCAGACCAAACAAAACAAACGTTATATAGAAGACCAAGCCCCTTACCATGGGTAAAACGCTAAAAATCAAGACGTTTCTCCTGCTTTATCTTGTTTTGCACAATTACCAGAATAAGCAGTCATTAATGCAGAGAAATAGGAAGTTTGCCCCGCAGTAAAATTGATTTTATCATCTGTGAGGTTCATGAACACTCACGACACTCAGTGCCTAAGAACTTCCTGACACTTTAGTATAAGAGCTTTGTGGTTGTATAAACATTGGTTTAAAGCCCAGCAACACCAATTATTAGTTGTGTGATGTTTGTGGAAAAGCAGTTTAGAAACAATTTTCTAATTTGTAAAATGGGGACTAGAAATACCTAATATTTGTAGGACCATTGAAGGAGTTCAATAAACAGAAACAGGAATACTTCTTAGTCCAGTGTCTGACGAACAGAAAGAGCTCGGTTAATGGCTTGCAAAAAATGTGTGGCCTGGAAAAATTTGCTGGGTGCATGCAAAGCTAAGAGAAGAAAGAAATACCACTTTAAGGGGTGCCTGGGTGGCTCAGTTTGTTGAACGTCCAACTTTGGCTCAAATCATGATCTCACAGTCCGTGGATCTGACATTGGGCTCTCTGCTGACAGTTCAGAGCCTGAACCCTGCTTCAGATTCTGTGTCTCCCTCTCTCTCTGCCCCTCTCCCACTTGCTCTTGGTCTCTCTCCCTCAAAATAAAAACTTAAAAAAATACCACTTTAAAAATCTTTCCAAGGAATGACTAAACTTGATGAGATATTACATGATAAAGCTGAATGATAATTTTCATACATCATTAGAAATATTTTCTGTCTTCCTGAGATCAATATACCTAGATTAAGAGGGATTATTCCTTTGTCTGGCAGAGATCTGAAGAAGTGTCTTCCTTGACTTATAATTTTTTAGTGACTTAAGTCACTGTTGACATTTATTCATTCATCAAAAAACATATTTTTAGCACCACTGTGTGCTAGGCATTGTTTTAGATTATGCAGATATATACATAAATGAGAGCCATTTACATGCCTTCCAACAGCCCACAAGTTTGACTTTTTTCCTCCTGCTCCAATGACTGAAGTCCAGTAGCTGCCATTTGGCAAAGCCTGCATTCTGGTTCCACTGAAGCCACTTGGTGATGTTTAAGTGATCACTAAATGATGCAGTGTAGGGGCTGGCACTGTCCCCACGACTTCTTAGTGATGGCACTTCAGATACCTGAACAGACAGACTTCCTTTGAGGTCCTCCTCTCTCCAGGCAAAGCAGAAATAATGACTTCAACAGTTCTTTAAATGAGAGGATTTTCGTGTCTTGCTCTGTTTTCTCTGTCTTCCTTCAGTTTGTCAATATTCTTAAAATCTAGAACCCAGTAGTAAATGGAGTAGTTTAGACGTCAGAAGATTATTATGAATTAAGATTAGCAATCCCATTTTCCTTGACAGAGTATTTCTGCGAATAGTCTAGTTGTTTCTTGTAAAATATGATAAAGCAGTTCATTTTATTCTATCTTATACAGTTGAAGCTTTTGCTATACTTAAGGTTTAATTCTTGAGATGACTTGGCTCCTGCCCATACATCCTCAATGCTGGAAGAGGATTTAATTACATATGTGGGGAAGAATTAAATGTTATTCCCTGAATCAATTACTGCTCTGTGTCTCTTTCAACTTTTGAAAAACCAGGTTGCCCATTGAGCATTGAAACCCACTGAATTGTGCCATATAATGGTAGAGAATTCTACAGAGGAAGAGTTTTGAGTTTTCTAAATTGGGTAAAAAGAAATGTAAGAGTTTTCCTTCTTGAAATTCCATGTATTGTATTGGATGTGATGGTTAATTTCATGTGCAACTTGACTGGACCATGGAGTGCCCAGATTCTTGGTTAAACATTATTTCTGGGTAAGTCTGTGAAGGTGTTTCTTGATGAGATTAACATATGAATCAGTAGACTGAATAAAACAGATGGTCCTCCATAATGGAATGGCCTCCACTAGAGGCCTTAATAAGAGGAAAAGGCTTGAGGAAGGGAGAATTTGCTGTTCCTGCCTGACTCTTTTCCAGCTGGGACATGGGGATTTTCCAACCTTCAGACTCCAGATGGAACTGTACTATCAACTCTTGTGTTTGTCAGGCCTTCCAACCCAGACTGGAACATTACTTTTGGCTCTTCTGGGGGTCCAGACCCTCAGGGTCTGCAGATCCTACTGCAGATCTTGGGAACTCTTGGCCTCCAAAACTACCTGAACCAATACTTTATAATAAATCTTTATATTTATATCTGTATCTATATTATCTATCATCTCCTGTTGGTTCTTGGGAGAACCCAGACTAATATAGTGAATAAACACCCAGTACATCACCGCTGTAAGAATCATCACCCTGTGGTGGTGTTTCTTTTTTCATTTACTGACTTTCCATTACACTGTAAAATCTGTAATTCTTTTTTTGTTGTTGCCTTGTGTCCCCAGAACTTAGCAAAGTGATGGACACATAGTAGTTGTTAGGTAAAAATTTAATAAATGAACAAAGATGTGTTCAAAACTCAGCAATGAATGAATTTCTGCATGATCTTGACAAGTGGCATTATCCCTCTGGGTCTTGGATTCATCATCCACATCATTTGGGGATAGCAATAGGTAGCTTATAGGGTTGTAAAAATTGAAATAGTTAACATAGGCAAAAACTTGCCATAGGTGAAAACTAGGCGATCAATGAATGTTAATCCTGTTATACTATCAGACTCTACCATGGGAACCATTCTTTCACAGTATAATATTTGAGTGAAACAGAGTTTGCTAGTCTTACTGACAAAACTGGTGTCAATATTTACTATGAAATTTGTGGAGACTAATTTGAAAGTCATAAGAAGCAGAGACATGTTGGGGGTGTTTTATGCTGTTCTTGTTTTGCCTCACTGTTGAAATTGCATTAGAATGCACTGGGGAGGAGCGTGTTCTTGTGAAACCCTGCTGCTCCTTAGGAGACTTCATGGTATAATGGAAAGATCTTGAAACTCATACAGAGTTGAAATTGAATCATGATTTTTAATATTGCTTGTGTAACTAGGGACCACTGCTCAACTTCTCCGAGTCTCAGTTTCCTCATCTGTAGATTGGAGATAAAAGTGCATAACTGTTTGGTCATGCCAGCAATGTTTTGGGGGAGCACATTTGAAACCTTGTTTTTAGCTTTTGGTACAATCTCCCATTATTTAAATGCAGCATGATTTTTCCTTATCCTTCTCAGTGCCATGGTTTTTCAAGGACAAAGTTTTCACATAGGGATGAAAGAAGGAGATCAGAGATAAGGACGGAGGGAAGGGCAAAGAGGCCCTGAAGGTAAGAAAAATGTACTGTAAGGAAGATGGTATTTTGAGTACTTAAAAATTTTTTTTTTACATTTATTTAATTTTGAGAGACAGAGCTAAAGCGGAAGAGGGGCAGAGAGAGAAGGAGACACAGAATCTGAAGCAGGCTCCAGGCTCTGAGCAAACATTCAGCACAGAGTCTGATGTGGGCTCAAACTCACGAACTGTGAGATCATGACCTGAGCCGAAGTCGGATGCTTAACCAACCAAGCCACTCAGGGGCCCTAGGATTGTGAGTACTTCTTGATCCAGCTCATCCTATTTGTGGATAGCTCATCTGCTTCTTACTGGTGAATCATAGTCTTTGGCTATGCAGACGTATTTACCTAAGCACTAGACCCTTCTCCTCCATACCTTTTCACATGCTGATACCTCTGTCTAGAGTACAACTCTCCATTCACAACCAGAAATATGATAGCTTACCATTCTGGGCTCAGTTCAGGATTCACTTGCTCTGTTACGCCTTTTTGACAAGATGGCTCAAGATAGGAGTTGGAACCTCCCTGTTCTGAGCTCTGTTGTACTGTACTACCCCCAAATACTGCCTCAATGCTTCCTCTTATGAATATTAAAAAAAATGAGTGGATACTTTCTGTTGAAATTTTGAAGTTTCTCTTAGAACTTTTGAAAGATGGTTCTGGATCTGGATCAGAAAAGAGGGCTCAGGGATAAGCAATTAGTCTGAATAAATGAGTGGAAAGAACTTGAAGTTAGAGGAAGGGTGGCGATTAGAAGGGATGAATGAGAGATAAAAGGAGAGACAATGAAAGAAAACCACCATGTGGAAAGACAAGGCATTCCATGGGACTATCGTTAGTGGTGCTCGTCTGACAGCTGAAACACATGAGGGTCCAGCCTTGTCAGAGGATCACTTTTTATTTGTGTTTGGGAGAACCTGCTACCGGTATAGTAGCCAAATGTAACGAAAATTGTCGGGCTGATGTTATATGAACATCAGACAATGGTTAAGCTCTGTCTGATGAGAAAGAAGAAAAGCATTACTGGAAATTGCTATGACATGCAAGGCAACATCATTCATCTGAAACAGGAATGTGGAGCTGAAAAGGACCGTGAGGACGTAAGTCCCAATATCTCATGGAAGACTTCCTGTTCTTCTTGTGTCTTGTAAGGGAATTGGAATCCGTCTTTTTTTCTAGACCTGCTGGAAGAGAGAGACTTGAACTCACACCAGTTATTATCAGTCAAGCATTTAAGAACCTGCCTTGGGCCAGGAACTGAGGCAGGCTCTGAGGATGCCAGTGTGGGCAAAACCAGAACTGGTGCCAGACTTCATGGCACTCAAAATACAGTAAGTGGGAGGCTGACCAATCATCACAGAAATACATGTCTGCTGTAAGGAAACTTACCAAGTACTTTAACTTCTGTTCACATCTCTATCTTCCCTAAAGCTAGTGACTCTTTCCAAGAAGAGTTTTAAACTTTTTTGTATCTTTAGGTTCTATCACTTTCTTTGACACCTAAGAGATTCTATGAATGTAAACATTAGTTGGATAAATGTATCCGTTAACGACGGAAAAGAGGCAAGCCCCAGGACAATGGTGGTATGCAGAGTTTCACTCTAACAATTTATTGGTACAGGTTCTACCTACCAGTCTTGATTTGAAGGGTAAGCTTTGTGCAGTAGAATCTATGTTATTTATTTTCATCAAACATTTATTGAAAAACTACGATGTTACAAGTTCTTTGCTAGGCCCTTGGATATACTGATGGAGAAAATAGAACCTTTGTTCTATAACACCTCAGCGTATAGCAAATAGTACTGTATGTACCTCAGTCTTATGGAAGGCATCTTCTTTACTGGCGAGATGTGGAGAAGCTAAGATTGAGAAGCCAACCACAGAGAAAATAATGCGCAATCCAAGAATGCATCTGTCTACCTCAGTGAGTTCCTTGCTTAGGTATGATTTACAAGAAAAAACCCACTCAAGGCCAGTGAGGAGCACTTTCAAAATCCTTGGGCCATATAATTAGCTCTCCTTTTAACCTTGCCCACATAGGAAGGACAGATTTCTTAGTAGTGTTAAATTATTAAATTGTGCCTTTCTCTTTAATGAACTACTCCAAGTGGCACACTAGGGAGGCTTATTGAGCCTTTAAGAAATTATCCCTTGTATTCAGTATAAAGGATCTGAGAGGCAGAGCTGGTTCGCCTGGCTGAATCTTGGGAGACCTCTTGACGGGCACGGCCTCCAAACCAGAGAAGTCAGGTAATACCAGGCTGAGGCTGACTCCAAGAGAAAGACTTCCACAAAGACCTTTTATATTTCAACATCACAACGCTTCCATTTTGTTATCTGTCACCACTCTGTTACCATTTATTGGTCCACCAACATCCCCAATGGGACAGGGGCTGAAGAGAGAAAAGACATGGCAGGAATTTGTTGGATTAGTTTTGTTTACTGTGCCATTATTCTTTGTCCCCAAAGTTTTCTGTTTCTGTGTTCATCTAACCTCATGAGTTCACCATTAAGTACTGGCTTCCCTAGATGTAGGGCTGCCTTGGTTGCAGTAATATAGAACCTAATCCAAACTGATTTAAAAAATAAAAGAAAGTTAATTACTTGTATTACCTAATTGCCTTTGACAATTCTCAGCTTCAGGCACAGCTTGATAAGGAGGCACAAATAAATGTTGCTGAGATCTATACACTTTTTGCCTCCTTGGCACTTTCTTCTGGATTAGTTTCTTTAAAAAATGTTTATTTATTTTGAGTGGTGTCGACCCATGCACATGTGGGTGATCTGGGGAGGGGCAGAGAGACAGAGGGAGAGAGAGAATCCCAAACAGGTTCCATACTCAATGCATATCTCAAAGCAGGGCTTGATCCCATAAACCATAAGATCATGACCTGAGCTGAAATCAGGAGTCAGATGCTTCACCGCTTGAACCACCCAGGTGCCGCTTGGGTTTTTCAACCTAAATTCAATTTTCTTCACAGTCAAAAAATTGTTGTCAATAACTTCTTAGCACTGTATGCCTTCATTTTCATATTTTGCAGGAAAGAGAGCATTTTTGTTTAAACATTCAACTATCTAATACTTAGTATTATCTAAGATTTACTCTGATTGTAATGACTTATGTCACGTGTTCTTCCCTAGGTGATCTATCCGGTCAGAGGGAAAGAATACACTAATTGGCTTAGCTTAGGTTTTATAATCCTACTCAGGAAACTGAGAGACAGAGGGATAAAGTGACTTTAAAGAACACAAGGCTATTGATCTAGCAGGACTTTAAATTCATTGATCTTTAGTATGCACCACATACTGTGAGTTACCTGTGAATGCAATGCCCTCTTTCATTTTTACAGTCATTTCTCTAGTTCCAGTCATGGCTCTTTTACTGGCCATTTCGGTGACCCTCCATCAATTCCTACCTGTGCCAACCTTAGTTTTCTCATCTCTAAGGTGAGAAGGAGGATGATCTGCATCAGGAAAAATGCATTAATGCCCATAGAAACACTGGTAAAAATCAAAGGGTTACACAAATATATGATGTTATTGTTACTATTAATAGGGGCAGTAGTTATTACTGGCTGTTGGGTAGCTCTTCTGTGATGGACACTGGTAGTCGCTGATTCTTTGTCTGCAAAATCTATGAAGACAAGGATCGGGTCTGTCTTGGGCAACTGTTTCTGACCACAGAGCACAGTCTTAGGAACATGGTTTAGTGTCCAAGAATAATTTGCAAAATGAATAATCCACATTCATTAGCCTGATATTTAGAAGGCTGGAGGCTTTATTACATAAAGCCTTACGCAAACCATTCAACTACAGCATGCCTCTCTCTCTCTCTCTCTCTCTCTCTCTCTCTCTCTCTCTCTCTTCCTCTCATTTAGAAACTAGGGATAATGATAGGTTATGACAGTGAAATGAAGGAAGATATGTAATGCCCTAAGAACAGTGACTGACATACAGAAAGCACTAAAAAAAGTGAGGATGTTAATGATGGCATGCTGCTAACTTCACATGCCAAGAACAAGTCTTAGTCTTGGTCTTCCTCAAGATTTATTGAGTGCTTCCTATATTGCTAACCCAGTGCTGGTCATGGTGTATACATAGATAAAAGTCTGACATTCTACCTTGAGAAGTTCCTGATCCACTGGGCCACTGGGAGGTAAACAGGCCTGAATTCTGAGACTGTCTATTGAGCAACCATTTCAGATTCTACAGGCGGCTGTTTTTCTCTGTGTCAAAGACAGCTGGGCTTTCAGGTGTTGAGATGAGTTAAAACTCAAACATTTGGTGAGGAAATGGAGGGGGTCTTTATAAATAGAAAACAAGTGGGAAGAGTTTTTATTGAGGGAATTAAAAAAAGCTTCTGGGCATCCTTTAAAACAGTGCCATTTTATAGAAATATCCCACTCTGCAGTGGCTCGCTTAAAATGACTTGTCCCCAATTTTGAAAGTTTCATCCATTGCAATGAAGAGAATCTAAAGAAGAGCTCCAGTGGCCTCTTTCTGCTTTTAATGAACCAAAGAGCTCAAAGTTTCTATTTTCTATCCTATCCAGTGCCAAGGTAGAGAAAATAGTATTGCAGAGATAGACAGGCAGGTATGAGGTCATTTTATGGGCATTATTTTTACCAGATTATTCTGGAAATAAAAACTTCTTGGGGAGAAATGTACTAAAAACTTAAGTGTTTTAAAATAAAACTAGAATAAAGAAAACAGAGAGCATGGAGTTCATTTAAGTTCAGCTCCATAACAGACAATTTCTAGTGGCTGACTTAACTATGTGAAACATGGAGGAATTTTGTTGAGAACATAGTTAGTTATCAGCCCCTATGCAAGGGGATCCAAGGAATGATAAATCAGTGATTTTCTCTAGGAGACAATTCCAAACTAGAAGTGAACCCCCAATCCAGTCTACAGAGTAGTCTCCGCCAAACTTCTAAAGATGCCCGTTCCCTCTCATTATGTTCCTCACTACCTTGGTGGAAGACGCATCCTTGAGCCTCCCTGGGGAATGCAGTTATGTGGTCGTATATAAGTAAATCCATTGTAACATTCACTTTTCCCTGATCATTCTGATGTGATCTTCTGGGGTGGAGGCCATTTTCCCTGAAGCAAGGATTATATTTCTTCGCTTAGATTGGGCTGAGTCCTGACCCTTGTTATGAACTTGGGTGCAGTGAAGGTTCATGGGGGAGAAAACTTGAAGAAAAACAAATGCTATCTTGTGATGCATTTGGTAAAGTCATCAAACGTTTCCTGCCAAATGGAAGATGCTCTACTCCAGCAAAATAGACTGAATGTCCACCTGGGTGCCATCTAGCCATCATGCTGGTGGACCAGTCTCTCTTTTCCAGGTGATCCTCCTTGCATGGTTCCTTCTAGTGTTGGCTGTGACAGACATTGCAACCTAGACTGCAACTGTGGGAACATAGCAAAGCCACTGAAAGGCCTCTCTTGCCATAGAAATAGCAGGGATGTTGTTCTTGGATGATAGAAGAATCAAATCCAATAGAAACTACTTATTAGATATTATGCCGAAGAAATTCTGCCATATTCTACTGTAATCCATCCTGAAGGCCAGGCTTTGAAGAGCCATTCATATAAGCAAGTTATTGAGATTAGTCTAGATATTGAAATCCAAGTCTTGGGTAAGTGCCGCCATGGCACTGAATTCTTCCCTATCCAGTTTTATATTCTGCTTTGCCACCCTCCAGACCCACTCTCATATGTGTTCTTTCAGGTCCCACCAAGATATATTAGCTATCTTGCAAGTTATGGAGCTTTGCTCACTCTGACACTGGTTATCAGACTAGAAGAGAGAGAAGCAGTGAAAGTGCTTGAGGATCAAACATCATCTTGCAAAACACTAGTTTCAAGTGAATCCATTGCACGGTATTCAGACAAGAGAAGTACTCACTTGCAAAGAATAAAAGGCTTCTTTTGTCATGAGAAGTGTTCAGAGGATTAGGGTTCAAGATTCTCAGGCTTGTCTGGACAAACATTCCAATCGTAGGTCTGAATAATCTACTCTTTCTTTTTCAAGGTAGTGATTTTGACATATAAGACTTGCTGAGAGTGTTCATTTTGTCTTCTTTGCAGTTATTACACCGCTACAATCTGATTTACTGCGTAATCTGTCTTCTGGTTATAAGAGATGAAAGTTTTCTCAATGTATCATAGAGGATTCTGGATTTTAGAGCATGTTTTAAGTTGGCAATTAAAAGAATTGGGCTATTTTTTCTTCAAGTTCTCTTGTGCCCATACACCAAAAACCACTCTACTCCATAATCCTTATATTTTCTTTGCCAGGAAATTAAGTATCTATTTCATCTCTCAAAGTCTTGTCCTCACCCTGCTAACTACAGATGAAAGTCCAGTACTCATGATGCCACTGTATCTCCCTCAGTCCTAAAAATGGAGATTTTATTGCTATTAGACCAGTAAGAAATTCAACTCCCAAATCTTATTTAATAGTCTGCTTTGTAGAACTACTCTTGTTACCAGTAATTTTAGGCAAGGTTTCCTAGTAACAGAAACAGGTAGAAATTTAATGGGGATGCTTCACTTAAAAAGTAGAATTCTAGGGTGGCAAGAGTGAGAGAAAAGAGAGGTAGGACAGGGAACGGTAAGGAAGGAATGCAAAGTAATGCATTGATCACACTGGCCAATGCTTCATGAAATGCCATAAAGAGACTTATTTGGTTGCTATTAAAGTGTGTCTATTTGGTCATGTGAGCATTTTTGTACACCTCTGGTTCTATGGATAAGTACACTGAAATTGTCCATTTGAGTAATAAACAGAGAAAATTAATTAGAGTCTCTCCCTTTTTTCATGCCCCTCTGATCGGTCTTACCCTATAGGGAGTTAGTTCTCTTGCACATCTGGTTTGTCCCTTTGGCAGTTATTGGGAAATCCAGGTCCCATGACTTACTGTGTGGTTTTTTATCTGAAGCAGGAAATAGGAAAATCAAATAAGAGCAAATGAATTCAAGCACACAACTGGTCAATCTTGGGTTATAGATCTGCTGGGCACACATGAGGTCTGTGGTGATAGTCAGGAGACAGCTGACCATACTATAGAGGGTATGGGTCTGGGAGGCAGTTGAGGCTGAGAGAATTTCAAAAGGCATGTAGATATATCTAATATATCAGATTTTATAAAATCAAGACTAGGTCCACTCCTGGAAGAATAGGGATGCAATGCAGGTACCGAGGGGTTTTAAATGTTATTTTTCTCTGGCTTGCCTTTGTCATTAAGTTGTACATAATACAAGGAATCCTACCATGAACAATAATTGGAAAGCATGCATATTTATTAACACATAAAGTATCTCAAAACTTATATTGTCTCTAATACTTTGCGTGCTTTATCTTCTTTTGTCTCAGACGATGTAAGTGTAATTATTAACCCCATTTTCAGATTAAGAAACAGAAACTCAAAGATTTTTTTTGAAACTCAAAGAATTGAAGAATTTTTCTGGATGTCACATTGCCACTAAGCAGTAGAACCATGATTCAAACCCACAACTATGTCATTCTTAATCCCACTCCTTAACCTACCTATGATTTGCTATGCATATCTGAACCTAGTTCTAGAAACTTCTATGGGTGTTCTCTTATATGCAAATATACCTACATGCCAGGAACACTTATTACTTCTAAAGGATTTGATAATTCAGATTTGGATTTATGGAAGCTTAGCTCAAAAGCTGTATTGAAATAAAAGCAGAAAAGGGTCAGATCTATCCATCATTGGCCCCTTGGACACTACTTGTCTGGCCTACAGCACCCCTAGCCTCTCATGGAGAAAACACATACAGCACATAACTGGATGTGAGATTTAGGCAGACGCTTATGTGACTTTGGTGCACTGTCAGGAGGAATTGGGGGCAGAGTGGGACTGTTGGACCTCAGAAGTTTTGAGTCAGTAGTAATGGCTGTTGGAAATGTGAGCAGCAAGATGTTCCAGCAAGAGAGAAAAATGGACTGTGTTTCCTTAGGCAAGTGCATACATTTATTTGCACAGCAGTGTTTCAGTTATACTGTCTGGAAACAGTCTTCAGTTTCACTCAGTTACAATCCAGCAAAGGTGAATCCTCTTGGTAGTGATCATTGCAAGCGATCATTTTACCTGTCATCTCAGAGATTCCAGGTTTTCTTTAATTTCATTTTATAAATCATGAACATTTGTTGGGGAAAGCCCTTCTTGATTTCCCATAAATAGTACTTCTGCTATACACTCTTAAATGATCTTGTTTTTCTCCTTAACAATTGATATCAGTTACTTTTTTGTGTAATCACTTGTTTCATGGATGCATTCTCTTCTCTGCTATATTGTAAGTTCCATAAAGGTCACAAACACAGCTGTCATGTCTTTTGTTGTATTTCCATTATTTGGTACAGTGCAGGGTGTACAGTATGTGCCCCCAAACATTTTCCTTTTTGATTAAATGAATAAAATTTTACCTCTTAACACTTGGGAGTTAGAAGAATTATTTTTGTCAGTTCTGCTTTCTGAATCTAGACTTTTCCCTGAAAAATTGGGCATGTAAGAAGTTTTTTTTCCCTGAAGATCATTTTCTTGTGGGCAGTTTATCATTTATCCATGTTTTTATTAAACTATGACTTGCGGGACACTTGGGTGGCTCAATCTGTCCTCACTTTGGCTCAGGTCATGATCTCAGGGTTTCTGAGTTTGAGCCCCACATCTGGCTCTGTGTGGACAGTGCAGATCCTGCTTGGGATTCTCTCTCTCTCCCTCTCCCTCTCTCTGCCCCTCTTCTTCTTGCTCTCTCTCTGTCTCTGTCTGTCAATATAAATAAACCAAAAAAAATGCACAGAACAAAACAAAACCAAAAAAGTCCAAAACTATGACCTGTGGTTCAGTCTAATATGAAGTTCCTTAAATCTGCTCTTGTGTAGGTTAGAATTGACCCCAGAGACCCCTGCAGAGATGGTCCTGCAGCCCAGAGGGGAGAGGAAGCCAGCAGTACATTACAAAGGCAACTATTATGCAGATTTGATGTCTTGCTACTGCCCTTTAGCCCTTCCATAAGAAACATACACTTCTGGAATGATATAAAATTAATGATAATTATGCTGGTGGGAAAAGTACAACTTTTTAGTGTTTAGCTAATGACTATGCTAGTGATTATCATAGTAGCTATGAATTAATGATTAATTGGGATGATTATTCTAATAGTAATGGGAGAACAGATTTACAGAGAGATTAATTAGGAATAAATTTTTGAGAGGCTGGAATATATGAGACAAAAAGAAGGTGAAGCAGAATTGTACAGTGGAGAGAGAACCAACTTTGGAGCTAGAGAAGTAGGTGTAATTGGTTGATTGATTAATACATGCATTTATAATATGTAGGGACCACTTACTCTGTGTTGAGCACTCTTCTAAGTTTTAGAGGTATAGAGATCAAAAGAAAAAGTTATTATCTTCATAGAGCATACATTTTGGTTGTGGATTGAGTCGTGACCCTCCCCTCCAAATTTATTAGTTGAAGTCCTAATCCCATAGTACCTCGGGATGTGATCTTATTTAAAAATAAAGTCATTGCAGATATAATTAGTTAAGTTATGATGAGGTCATCTTGGAGTAGGGTAACTCCTTAATCCAATATGACTAGTGCTCCTGTACAAAGGAAAAATTTGTCCCTGTCCCCAACTTTGAGATAAAATTGATACATAACAATGTGTAAGTTTGAGGCATATAACATAATGATTTGATATACATTTATATTGAAAAATGGCCACCACAGTAAGGTGAATTAACACATCCATCACCTCACAGAGCTATCATATTGTGTGTGTGTGTGTGATAAGAACTTTTAAGGTTCACTCTCTCAACAACTTTCAAGTATACTATATAATATTGCCAGCTATAGTCACTGTGTGATACATTTGTTAGATCTCCAGGAATTACTCATCTTAAAACTGGAAGTTTGTACCCTTTGACAATTTTTACCCATTTCCTCACACGTCCCTCCTTCATCCACCCTGCCCCTGGTGACCACCAATTTATTCTGTTCCCACGAGTTCCATTTTAGATTTCACACCTAAGTGAAATCATATAGAACTGTCTTATTCTGCCTGACTTATTTCACTTAACATGATGCTCTTTTGTTCATGTTGTCACAAAAGGTAAGATTCTCCAGTTAGGTTTCTGTAGTGTGGTGGTTATCACAGTTGCCTGACAAAAGGTAAGATTCTCTTTTTATTTAATAGATTAATCATATTTCATTTTCTACACACAACATATATTCTTTATCTATCTACCTGTCTGTCAGTGGACACATAGGCTCTTTCCATGTCTTGGCTGTTGTGAATAATACTGCAGTGCACATGGGTGGACAGATGCCTCTTTAGATAGTAATTGCATTTCTCTTTCTTTCTTTCTTTCTTTCTTTCTTTCTTTCTTTCTTTCCTTTTTTCTTTTTAAGTTTATTTATTTTGAGAGGCAGAGAAAGAGACTGCACATGGATGCAGGGGAAAAGCAGAGAGAGAGCAGGGAGAGAATCCCTGCTCAGGGCTTGATCTCACAAACGGTGAGATCATGACCTGAGCTCAAATCAAGACTCAGATGCTTAATTGACTGATCCACCCAGGTGTCCGGATTGCATTTCTTTCTGATGTGAACCCAGAAACAGGCCTGCTGGATCCTATGGGAATCAGCATCTTTTCTTCTCATGTTCAGTATGTGGTGTCTTTTGTAAAAAGAAGTTTTTCAATTTAATGTGTTCTAGAATAATAAAATTTTGTTATGCGATTTCTGCTTTTTTCCCTTGTTCAAGAAATCTATATCCAAATCAAGTCTATAGAAATATTTCTCAATCTATCTTCTAATTATTTTACAGCTTGCTTTTTTTCATGATTAGATCTTTAACTTGACTAAAATTAATCAATTAGTCAATTATTACTTTATATATGAAGGATTAATTTTCTTAAATAGTAAAAATTGCTGTAGAAATAAGTTGGACACCTCAGATTATTCCTCTGAACAACATAACCCAGAAAATGATTTGCATGATTATTGTCTTCATTCTCTCAGTGATGGTATATAATTAATACCACTCTAGATAGATAGAAGTTAATTTATTATATACAATAGACACCATAGGGAATTTGGTCTTACCTCTTTTGAGGGAAGGAACTCATCTGAGAAAGTCTGGGTTTGAGGGAGATGGGAATGGGAAATTCCATATTGGACATTTTAATCTTGCTTTTTAGGCAAACACATGGGGATGTGAGTATGACAGGTGGAAATCCTGATGTGGAACTTGGGGAATAGGTGAAGGCCAGATATAAATGTCTATTCATCATCATTAGAGACACAAGATATCATGATATTTTTTAGGAGATAATATAGATAAAGAAGGTTAAAGGACCAAGTGGAGGGAAGTTGCCCCCTGAGGAAACCAGCTGAGTCTGGGATCATGGAGATGAGGTGAGAGCATTTCTCAAACAGTGTTAAATGCTGCAAAATTTCAAGCAGAATGAAAATAGGAAGGTGATAATTCAATTTATTACATGCAGTTCACTAGGGATCTACCTAAGAGAAATTCAATGGCTAGTTTAACAGAAAGCCAGATGGTAATGAGTTATTACGGCAAATAGAAGTAAGGTGAAAGAGGCAATGACCATGGACCACTGCCCTGTTTTTATAGATGACAAAACTAAGTTCTGGAGGCTTAACCAACTTGCCAAAAAGTCCCGGAGCTCGCCCAGCAGCGGAGTGCTGTGAGGCTGTATTCAAACTTACTGTGTGAATCATTTCTTGCTGTGTAAAAGTATCAAATCACTATGATGTACACCTGAAGCTAATAGGCTATCATATGTCAATTGTACTTTAGTTTTTAAAAATCTGGTTCTTCTGCCTCTAATCTTTAAGCATATTCCAAGAATGTGCTATTTAAGATCCTGAGGCCTCACTGTCTTATTCCAGCCCCACGGTAGCGGTCAGCTCTGCATGGGTACCCAGTCCATAGCGCACACCCAATCTGACACAAGCACTTCCCGTGTTGTGCCCGAGGGCTTCTGGGTACAGTTTGCTCCCTGACCTGTGCACCTCAGAATTGCAGGGCAGGTAACACCAAATGGGGTAAACCTTGAACAGTAGGAGAGAGAACCACTGAATAAATCATGGTTCTTCCTTCTCCTTCCTCCTCCAAGGACTGTCCTGAGAGGCAACTTCTCTGAGGATGGTCTCATGAGGTCAAGACATTGGTCATGCTTAGTGTTGGCCAGCTTGATTTTGGCTCTTCCTTTGGATAGTTCTTACTCCTTCACTGCCTCACTGCCCCCACCTCTCCCTTCCCTCACCATTACTCCCTGGTCTTGCACTCTTAACAAAGTAACATAGCACACAAGCCTTTGCCTCACTCACTGTTTTATGGGAAACCCACCTAAGATATCACTGCATCCTCATTTTACTCTGTTTGCCAAATTCTGCCCACCTTGAAGCCTTCATGTGTGTTACTTCCTCTGCCTGGAATATACATCTCCACCCTACTTCCCCAGTTACTCCTTTCCTGTCTTTAGGTCTCAACTTAGATGTCACCATGCCTCCATCACCCCTCTGACCTTCACTATCAATCTATATTCTCTATGCACTCTCTAGGTTCTCTTCATGATAGTTAGCAACCATAAACACATGCATGTGAATATTTGAACAATGTGAGTTTCCACCTTAGACACTATAATTCATGAAGACAGCATCTTATTATTTCTGTGTTCTAGTGTCTATGGTAGTGGCTGGTATCTCATAACTGCCCAATAAATATTTACTGAATGAAAAAAGTGTACCCTCTCATTCTTTCACACCTTCTCTGTTTCTCTGGAGTCCAGCATATATAGGATTGAGTCTGCAGGGATTGAGTTCTGCAGATAGCAGAAATATATTAGCATGATTACTTTTTTATTTTTAGTAGAGTGTATTGTCAAGTTGGTTTCCATATAGCACCCAGCGCTCATCCCAGGAAGTGCCTTCCTCCATGCCCATCACCCATTTTCCCCTCTCCCCCACCCCCATCAACCCTCAGTTTGTTCTCAGTATTTAAGAGTCTCTATGGTTTGCTTCCCTCCCTCTCCCTAACTATTTTCCCTCCTTCCCCTCCCCCAGGGTCCTCTGTTAAGTTTCTTCTATCCTACATCTGAGTGAAAACATATAGTATCTGTCATTCTCTACCTGACTTATTTCACTTAGCTTGACACCCTTGAGTTCCATCCACGTTGCTACAAACGGCATTCATTCCCATTGCCATGTAGTATTTCATTGTATAGATAATTTAAGCCTGATTTGCTGGCCAATGGATTTAAGGAGTAAGACCAGCCACCTCTTTCCTCTCCCTCCAAGCACACTAAAGATATGTTCTCTGGAACTCCATCTGCTAAGATGTAGGGAGAAGGTCTCTGTTAGACTCAGTTTAATCCCAGGACAGGGTGAGCTACAGGATGCATCCATTATAGGTCCGCTTGACCCAGGGGGGTGAAATCAGCCAGCCATCTTGTTTGGTAGATGCATTCGGCAGGTTACTGTCTCTGTTCTTATTCTTGTTTAAGATACATTCCTGTTCCAAACCCTCATAACTGGATATTACAAAGAGGAAAGGTATGCTGTCTAATAATCCTGATATTTTTCTTTTTCTTTCCTTTTCCACCCTAAATAGATTACTACTCATTTAGATAGTAATAGGAAAGCACTTTTCCTTTCTCAGGAAACATTTGAGAAGAGAAACATAACTCAGCAGAAGAAATATCCTCACTGAATGTAAGGTAAAAATGAATTGAGTGTGGTAAAATTACCATCAGATAAAAGTATTTCCTTCACTGACTTATTTGTCCATTCAGTTTTTCCTACAAACTCATTTTTTTTTTCATTCATGCATTCGCCAAGGCCCAGTACTGTGCTAGCAGCCAGGAACACAGCGATACACAAAATGGTCCACATCCTCAGACAAGAAGGAAAACTATCATATGCAATTAAGGTAAAATGCAACAAATCCTATAATAACAAAACAACAGGATGCCATAGTAGCAGGTAAATGCCTGTAAAAAGTCTAATTTGGTCATGGAGAGACATATTCCAACTTATGACTCATGACGGCTCCCGATAGTGAATCGGGGAATCTTTTTTAATTAAAGGTTTAAGAATTCATGTGATTCAGAAGCTGAATGGCAAATCTCATGTTGAAAACACAAATCTCCAGAAATGAGTCTCAAACATCAGGGTATTAAAGAACCAACTGAAAAATGTGTTGCATACGTATATTACTGCCATCCTCCACACCCACCCTCCCCAGCCCATGCCCACAGATTCTGACTCAGTAGGACTGCTTTGGCCTCCAGGAATCTGTGTTTATAAAACATCTTAGCTGAATCTAATGGTGGCAAAGAGATGGTAGGAGTCACAGGAATACCGGCTTAAGGTACCTGCTATTAAATAGTTTTTAAATTCTTTTTTTCACTTGAAAAATAACTTCTGTATCTTTGTATCTTTTTCTCAATTCAGCATTTTGATCATCTTTTCTTAAAGGATGAGTCTGCCAAGAAATGATAAGCTTACCGTATTAATACTGCCATTTCGATCTCACTTTATAATTTATAAAATAATTAACTCACTATTATTCATTCATTCATCAAACATTTCTTGAGTGCTTTAAGCAGCACCAGGTTTTATGATAAGTGCTGGGGATTCAGAAAAGAATTGAGTGTGACCCCATTCTGAAGTTCGTACATCAAACTCACGTGGATGTATGTCAGGAAGCAGGTACAGTGCTGTCTTCCTCGCACAGTGACTAGGAAGAAAGGGGGCATGAAAGACGAACTGGTCAGCTTTTTCTCAGGGATGAAGGGAGATTCATGTGTCAGGAGTGGCTTCTTAACTTCTTTTATTATAATTATTATTATTAGCAGTATTTTTATTATCTTGGCAAAAGCATAGGCAGTATCAGGGTCACCCTATGATGTATAAATATATATTTATATTTAATGTATAAATATATTTGTATAAATATATTTGGTAGGAGTTTTCATCTATACATGCAGTTTGATTAAAACATTATAAAGTTAATAAGTTCAAAGGAAACATGGCATTTTATTGATGAAGATTTAGACTAACGGATAGAGAAGGGGTAGTTATGTATTTGTTTATCTCTAATCATGGCTCATTAAGAGTCTCATAGCACCTGGACACCATCTCTTCATGTTAAGGTGCTGGAGCCATCTCATTGTGTGTGTTATTGCATTCCTGTGAATTGTGTATTTCCCACTGCAAGAAAAATGTAGCTTGCTCATAATGTCATGGCTCTTTAGAACTACCTCTATAGTTTCGCAATATCATTTACAACCAGTTACAAATTATAACATAATTCATAAGTACAGTATCTCCCTTCAAGCCAGTATTCATTGGATATTGGCTTCCAACGACTCTCCAACGCTGCTACTGTGCTTTTTTAATGATGACAGTAGAGGCAAGTCTTACTCACTGTATGCAGAAAAATTTGAAAGATACTTTATTTTATGATTTGATGACCATGTTATATTAACAGAGTTTTATAGAATAAAGGTAGAACGTATATCTTCCAACTATATGCCTTCTCTTGAACTTTTAAAGCCAGAATGACTCTGCATATACCTAGAATGTGCTCTCTTTTAATGTTGACCACACTCCTACCTCCCATATATGTGCTACAACCATCAGGGAACAATGTGGGTGGAGCAAGAGCATCCCAATTAGTGCAATAAATGTCTATCTTTCATCCGGAATGATTTAAGATTAACCCTGGAGAAAGCATCACCCAACTGCACGATCAAAGACAAGAGAAACAACTTGATGGGCTCACTGATGTTACAGAAATATGGTCTCCAAAGACCTTCATGAGATAGGCCTGCTCAACTCCTGAGGACTGCCTAACCACATGACACAAAGCTAGTGAGGGGGTGGGTGGCCACCCAGGATAACAGTGGCACAAGGTACACAGAGTAAATACCATATACCTCTACCCCAGCCATTCTGAGGTGCTGAGACAAGAAATGGCAGTACCATGATAGATGAGAGAGAGCTGATGTAAGGTCTCTACATACAGTATAGCCCAAGGCTTGGCCGGGAACCCATGTTAACCTGTTGTTTGTCCAGAGCTCTGAACTTGTCCTGTGCTTGGCATGCGAGTCATCCCAAATCAGCATGTTAGTACAATTCTGGTGGCTCAACCTTATCCCATTCTATAAAAGAAAATTCACACTGGCCTGTGGGAATGATGTGCTCACTAGGCCATCCTCCTGGACAAGGGCCTTATAGCTGCAATGGCCAATTAGTTACAAATTCCAGAGCAAGTTGGGACATCTGGTTGACCCCAAACAGGGAAGATGGTCAGACAGTGCTCTGAAGGAAAGAAATGGGAACCAAGGTCCACACATGTGCTGGTCAGGATTAGGGTCCTCTGTCTGAGTTTCACTACTGACCTTACCTGGTTCCAGGCACTGGAGGGGAACTTAGAACACTTCAAGAATGCACTCCAAAGCCCTGGGCTCACTGAGGCACTGGGTTTGGGCAGAGGTCCGTTTGTTAGAGTCTAAAGGCAGTACTTAAAAAAAATAAAGGCAGTACTTAATATTACTACTGTTAGATTATGAACAAACAAGTTTAAGAGGCCAAGTGACTTGCTCTGAATCATACAAATAATTAAGGGAATAAATGGAGTGAAATATAGGTTTCAAATCTCTAAATACATGCTCTTTCCTGCAACCCATTAATTTTACATCAGCCCAGTCATGCAAAATCTGAAGGATAATCTATTACATACTGAAAATTCTACTGTTTGATAGAAGCCAAATTAAAATTTGGACTTTTATTAATTTACTGTCACAGATTATGTGAGACAATGTGTCCTTTTGAAGACAAAAATGCTAATGATTCCTTAGAAACATTTTATATCTAGGGGCACCTGGGTGGCTCAGTTGGTTGAGCACTGGACTTTGGCTCAGGTCATGATCTTGGGTTTGTGAGTTCAAACCCCACATCAGGTTTGCTGCTGTCAGCCGCCTGTTCAGATTCCCCTTCTCTCTGTCCCTCCCCTGCTCTCGCTCTCCCAAAATTAAAAATAAATTATATTTGTGCAACCCTTAACTCACAACATTCTTGGGGTTTCAGTCGGATGGTCCTTGACACTTTTACATCTTAGGGGGAAATGTACAGTTCAGAGAGTTATGATGTTATCTCCAGTATTAGACCTTTCAGTGCTGGGATTGCAGTTCTGACCTAGCCTCTTCTACTCCAAATCTCAGGCTCTGCTGACTGAGTCTTCCTGAGTATTTGAATGACATCAAGCAATCTGTTACTCAACATTCTTTAGGTTTAACTATTACTGATTACCATTCTCAGTTTCCTCTATTTTCAACTCACATCCTGCTTATAGTGAGTTACTATGGAGACATGACATATTATTGGTCTCTCTGTAGGATAGTGACCTGGCATATTTAAAAATGTTCTGGGTTTCTAAGCAACTCGACCAGCTTTATCCATCTTTGCTTCCATGAGCTGTTCTTTTCCTGCAGCTAATGAAACCTGGATTAGGGCTAATTTCCGGGGATAGTGATGGTGTTGTTAGAAAGGAAGTGAGTATTAAATGCATCCAATACAGACTCCATTCCACTAAATGCCTGTCACCTGTTAGAGCATTTTTGAAAATGACTAACAATGATGAAATAGAAAACTAGAAGATTTAACCTCCACAACTTAAATTCCTGTCACTTGCTTTGCTGTGAACTTTGAATGTTATTAAACTCATCCCTGAACCTCCGTTTCCTTATTTCTAAAACAGAGCTTAAATCAGTCAGTTGTGTATGTGGAAATGCTCTGTACATGATAAAATCTTGTCTTGCTACTTTTAATGCTGATTCAGGTGTTCATTCATTTTTCCCCCAATGAAACACCAGCGTTGTGTGGAGCCTGATGTTAGACACCAAGGGAGAAGTTCATAATACCCTGGCGGCCACTGGAGGGCTCACCGTCGGATTGAGAGATGAAAGAAGAGAGCAAATTGTCCTGTTCAAGGGCTGGGACTAGTTCAAGGGCTGTGGGCAGCTCACATGTAAGGACATGCCAATGCCACCAGAGTGCACACTATGGTACAGAAAAAGAGAGTGAATTTAGGTGGCCAGGGAAGCCATCGAAGACTGTCTAGACATCTTAGAGGGACATAAAAGACCACCGTGACCTTGCTTCCCTATGTGCCTTCATCTGATTCTGCTATTGGCCACACTTGCTAGATTCCAGGAATCCAGTAGTGACTGAACAGCAAGGCTCTGAACTCAACATGTATAGATTCGTATTGTAACTCCAGCATTTACTATTTCTGTGACTCTTAGCTTTGGTTTTCTTGTCTGTTTGATGGGCATAATCATGAAAAATAACTCAAATAGTCTTGAGTAAGTCACCAGGGCTGTGTCTGCAACTCAGTAGGTGCCCAATAAACATTAGCTGTTATTATGCCAGCACATGTGCCTCCTGCCTGTGTGCCCCTGCATACATTTTTCCTCCTTTGTTTTTGTCTATGTGGTAACATTATTATTCCCGTTTGACGCATAGGCACCTCTCTGGGATTATTTCCTTGATAAGTTTTACTTCCTCTTTTAATCCTCTTCAGAAGATTTGAGTCTTGTGTGTGCAAATGTGTGCCTAGTGTGTCTTGTAAATCCCTCTGTTATAAGCTGATCATATTGCATATTTCATTGTTTACATTGTGAAAATAAATAAAGATCAACCAAAAGAAAAAAACAAAGGCTATTTATTTTGACCTTGCTAGAGCAAGAGGGTGGGCCACCATTGCTCTTTTAGCAGAGACCCAAAGGTAGGCTTGATAGTCGAAAAAAGAGAAGGCTTCAAGTGTTTCCTGATCAGAGTCTTTCAGCATTGGGAAGCTGGAGGCAGGCTAACTAGAAAGGAGGTGTTCTATGTGATCAGTTAGGGGTGCATGTTTGGCTTTCTCTGTTTGGTCATAAACTGGAAGGAGGGACAGAAATCAGGAAAGCTGTCAGTTATTAATCAAGTCCCAGACATTTGGGGCTAATTGTTATAGAAGTTAGTGTTTAGCTTTCTGGATTGTCACCAAAGAGAGCAATTGGGCTTCCTCCAAGTCTGACTTGTAGAAGGTGGGCTTTCCAGGTGGTTCATTATGGATAAGAAGTTGATTTCCTAGCCAGGTTGCTGCATGTCATGGGTCACAGTTTTATTTTTATAAATGGTCTGACCATTGTCCATTTGTATGTTCTGTCTCTCAACATATTTGTCCATTTAAACTTCTTGTAACAGAGTAGAGGTCTTAGTTATCCAGCACCTAACAGTGTCCACAATGTTTGTGGGTTGATAGGCATGCGGAAAGCACAGAAGAGAGAAGAGAAAAAGAAGGGGCAAGAAAAAGTGGGAAAGGAAAAGTAAAGCATAAAAAGAGAGCAATTCTGTCCCGAGTATGACATGCACAGAAGAATGAGAACACATTTGAATGCATCTCTGGGGGAAACATTGAAGTAAATTGGCTTGACAGGAAGCAGTGATTCTGGTACGTGAATAGTGTTGAACCAAGTTGATTTACAATAACTTTCTAGATGGGCCTCACCCTGCAGAGAAGAGTCCATGTTTAAGTGGCCAGGGTTTAAAAAAGATGGAGAAATATAGCGAGGGGCAAAGGTGGATCTCAGATACTTCAAAATGCAGTTGTAGTTGTAAAAATAATCTTGTTTTTGAAATATATTGTGGCTTTATTGAGCTTCAGGGAAATAATCTAATATACTACAGTGCCTTTTGAGAGTTTCATTAGTTTTCCAAAACTTTTTATTTTATAAATGTGAAAGACTGATCCCTTTGCTGGGTGGAATTTGGTGCCAAATTTCCCAAAGGCGGTGTGCCTGAATGGAATCTTTTCCTGAACATTTTTTTTTCCAAGTTGTGCTCTAGGGATTAGAAACTGGTGTTTTAGCTAATTCACCGTCAACCGGTTTCTCTGGTCAGTTAAGTCTGGAGAATCTGTTCACTCTGTCATCTCTCAGGTGTGTATGACAATGGCATTGCCATATTGAATGTTCTGAAAATCTTGCAGTTAAAAAGTTTAACTGGAAAAAAATGCATTGTTTCAAAATCTGAACAAGCCACAGAATTCTGTTTCTGTGAAATACCCAGTTCTGTAAAAACTGCTTGGATATTGCTATTTTATTTTTTTAATGTTTATTTTATTAGAGAGAGGGAGAGGGAGAGAGAAAGAGCATGCACAAGCTGGGGAGGGGCAGAGAGAGAGGAGCACAGAGGATCCAAAGCAGGTTCTGAGCTGTCAGCACAGAGCCCGATGTGGGTCTTGAACTTGCAAAGCACAATATCATGACCTGAGCTGAAGTTGAGCATTTAACTGTCTGAGCCACCCATGTGCCCACTATATTGCTATTTTAAATTTTAATGTCCTTGGATTCCAAACTTCCATAGATAAAGAAATGCTAACATGTGTCTACATGTATGAAAATCTTGTTCACCATAATGCATTTTTCCCTATTTTTCAGTTTGATAGGTGCCTTTGTAATATTATTTTTTTTGATCCTCAACTTTCTAGTGACATAATCAGAGGAGAGATCATCATTCTCATTCTATAGTTGAGAAAACTGGGACTCAGAGTGGTTCATGTGAATAAAAATAAATTAATAAAAAATAAATAAATGCATAAGTGATTGAGCGCATCAGCAGGCTGGATGTTGACAGTTGGTTTGGAGGGTTCTCCATACAATTTCAGTGATTTGACAAATGTCTCTTGAGTGTCTTCTTTGAATCAGCCACTTTGCTTGAGAATGCACAGATTAGTAAGGCCAAGTCCCTGACCTCAACAAACCCACAGGGTACTAGCAGAAACAGGAGAAAAATACCAATTAGAATCCCATGTGCAAGATACTATAGAAGCAAAAGAGAAGGCTGCCACTCCACGAGTCTTTGTTTAAATTAGGAAAAGGGCCCGTACAGTGGAGACAAACCATGTGAGCACAGGGTGTGGTGATCAGGCCCCTTTGGACAAAGGAAAGCCCATGCCGGGGAGTGAGGCATGTTGAGAAGTACCAGGGTTAGGTGCTACTCCCTTACTCTTTCTGAACTTTTGTACGGTGGGAAATCATACATGTCAGTACTGGGACATCTCCACATTTTGTGCTCGAGAAAAAGTGTTATTTGGAGCAGAATGGAAAGATGCACCATGAGTGGCTCTTGAGGAATAGTTGATTGTTTTAATAGTGGACAAGGAGATAGGAGTAGATGGAAGGACAGCATGGGTGAAGGCCCTATTGGGATTGAGTGTGGGCTACCTTCTAGGATGTAGGGGATGGTCAGTGTACAAGAGGTAAAGTGTGGCTGAAGATGAATTTCAAGGGAGTCAAAGTACTGATTTAAAGAATAGTTAAAGGAACTCCCTTCTTATGTGGTATATATATATATATATATATATATATATATATATGTATGTATATATACATACATACAATGGAGTATTACATGGCAATGACAAAGAATGAAATATGGCCATTGGTAGGAAAGTGGATGGACCTTGAGGGTGTCATGCTAAGCAAAATAAGTCAGGCGGAGGACAGATACCATATGTTTGCACTCATACGTCTAACAGGAGAACAGGAGAAACCTAATGGAGGACCAGGGGGAGGGGAAGAGGGAAAGAGAGTTGGGGAGAGAGAGGGACGCAAAACTCGAGAGACTATTGAATAATGAAAACGAACTGAGGGCTGAAGGGGGAGGGGGGAAAGAGGTGGAGGCGGTGGAGGAGGGCACTTGTGGGGAAGAGCACTGGGTGTTGTATGGAAACTAATTTGACAATAAACTACTTTAAAAAAAAAAAAGGAACTCCCTTCTTAAGGTCAGGATAGGAAAGAGTTCTTTTCCATACTCAGAGACAGGTGAAGTACTAGGCACAGGGTTGTCCTTCAATAACATGTGCTGAAGGACATGGAAAGGGGACTGGAAACCAGGGAAGCTGCTCTTGTTAGTCTCAGAAATGTTAACCAGGGACTGAAATTTCCTTTGAGCTATTTCCATCGTTACATGTATTATGGTGCAGCTACTGTAAGCCAGGCATTTGAGGTGACCATGGCCTCAAGAACAGACACAGTGATTATAGTGCTACATGGTGAGTGAAGAACAGAGGCCTTGCAACGATAGAGAGGAAAGGTCCTAACTTAACGAGCAGTGGCGATGGGCTGTCTTGGGAATGGATAAAATTGTACCCAGGAGAACTGCGAGCTTCCTCCAATACAAATCCACTTCCAGAATTAGAAAAGTCATTCTCTTTGAGTAGATGAGTCCCCAAAAGTATATGCCCTCTGATGTCCCTGCTATTAGACTGACATAGCCCTGGGACAGGCTTTGTTTCACTCCTAGTTGAGGACTGTCAGCTACTCACTCTTGTATAGTAAGACCCTGCACGGCCATTTACCCAGTCATGGTAGACATGAGTGGAGAGGGTGTTCCAAAGAGTGGGAATACCAAGAGAAAATACACTGAAAGAGTGTGGGGGGAACTGGGGAACTTTGCCATGTAAAGGGATTATAGGATTTATGCTAGAAGCCATTGCCACATACAAGACAATACAAATGTCTCTAGGTTGCTGTATTAGAATCCCCTGAGCTGCTACATAAATATCATATTCAGGCTCCACCAGATACGTAATGTATTGGAATCATGGAATGTGGGCCACAGTCAAGTATGTAGAACAACTTTCTCAGGTGATTTTTATACCCATGAAAGTTTGAGAATTATGCTGTGACAGCTGGAAAATTATAAGCAGAGAAAGGACACTGTTTGACTTGGGTTTTGGAAAGATCACTCTGGCCACTAAGAGAATGTGGTACTGGCATGGTGAAGCCCTGTCATGGGGACACCAAAAAAGAAAACTTATGAAATAAATGGGGTGTGGCATAAACAAGCATCTGAGCTGGATGTGCCTTAAGCAAATTTCTTCATCTAAGAACCCTACGCCTCCTTTTCAGACAAGTCAAATTATGATTAATATGAACATTTAAGTGTTTGCCAATCTTAGTGCCATTGTTATAATTCCACCTGTGTGTGGACCTCATTAAATGGATAATGGTGGTGATTCAAAAGGGCCATCTCTTGGTATACAGGTACTACCCATGACTCAAATATGAGTCAAAAGCCCTTAAAGGTTCATTCGTGCCTGTTTTCCCATTGTTATTTAATTGTTCTCATGTATTTTTATTCACGTTGTAATGGAATTGGTTTTGAACATCTCAAAGCTGTATGTATGATAATTGCATTCAATTTCAGTTGCAACAATTGATTGATCTTAGCCAATCAGCATTATCCTGGATGTAATTAGCCACCACAGTGGTGGGCAGATGGTTAGTCATGGACGAACTATAGGTTAGATGTGCTAACTAATTAGGCTAAAAATCTTTCACTAAAGATTTGGTGGGCTACACTTTTAGGTCAGAGCAGTACGTCAGGTCTGGAGTTACATCCCAGGAACTTGTTCACCAAATGACTCCAATTTGACAGACCGTTGGGGCACTTTGGATAACTAATGCACATTCTATTTTACGGATCCACCTGCCAGTCCATGAGACTCAAACATTTAAGGATGCTTTAGTCAAGAATCAATTACCTCTGAAACAAACGAAGAGGGAGGATTTTGTCAGGATATAGGGGGCTCATTCAGAACTCAAAGGCAAGAATTCCAACAGCCTCATGGGAATTACAACTTCATTCTGCATCTACTCACTCTCTTTTTCTGAGACAGTACATTTTCTCTTTTACTGTACTCTCTGTAGGTTTCCCTTGTAGATCAGGGTCCTATTGATAAGCCACTTGTTTCTGAGCCTTCATAGCTTTACATAAAGACTCTGTCAACTGCAAGCCCAAACCCATCTGCTCTACATGACCTTAGAGGCTTTCTTCCCACGTTTTGGCGTTTATTAGCCCAATTTTCAAAAGTGAGGTTCAGCTTCAGGACTACAGTTCTGTGATTCATCCAATTATCTTTGGCAAGTATGAGGCATAATCTGGTAGAAACATGTAGTTCAAGACATCTCTTCAGCAGGAGGGGCAGGGAACTTCCAAGATGGGGAACTGAACTGGGTATATAGGGATATGAGAAAAGCAGGTTAAGATCATAAAAGTAACTGTCTTAGATGTCTCAGGTACCCAATATTCAACTCGTGGAATTGACTTATATTTAAGAGAAATCGTATCTTCCCTTCCCGAACAGTAAGAAATAAAAATAAAAAATAAAAAAGAACACTTTTCTTATGCTTGTCCTTATCTTAAATCATCTTTACTGGAGACTGGAGAACTGGAGGAACCGTAAAAATTCTATCTTGAAGAGGACATAAACATCTTCCAGACATCTCCTCCAGCTTGGATTCTGAGAGGAAACAGGGGAAACAACATGTATGTGTATGTGTGTGTGTTGCATGTACTCATATATGTGTGTGTATACACATTTATTTAAAAATATTTTTCATGTTTATTTATTTTTTGATAGATAGAACACAAGCAGGGGAGGGACAGAGAGGGAGACACAGAATTCGAAGCAGGCTCCAGGCTCTGAGCTGTCAGCACAGAGCCCGACGTGGGGCTTGAACTCATGGACTGTGAGATCATGACCTGAGCCAAAGTCGGTCACTTAACTGACTGAGCCACCCAGGTGCCCCTATGCATATTTATTTATATATGTGCATGTGTGTGTAAGTATATATTTTTCTCAAGTTTTTATTCAAATTCCAGTTAGATAACAGACACATGTAATATTAGTTTCAGGTTTAGAATTTAGTGATTCATCACTTATGTACAGCACTGGCACTCATCACACAAGTGCCCTCCTTCATCTCCATCATCTGTTTATTCATAGATGTGCTATATAATCAGAGATGAAGGAAACACAACCATTGTCCTCAGTGAGCTTGTCTTCTAGTTGGGGTGATTAACACATTAACAGACTATTGTAAAATACTGTGGATGTTTACTGACAGAGATATATCTGGAAGGAATGGATGAGATGAGTTTTAAAAAATAAATAGGAGTTCATATGGAAGAAAAGAAAGGGAATTTCAGGTCAGTATGTAAGAAAGTCACCTGAACAAGAGAACTGAAGGTAAAAGAGCATGACGTTTTCTAAGTCCTCCCCAAACAATTGGGTCTTGGTGAAACGTCATTGCCAAAGTGGGAAGAGATAGAATTTGAGACTGAAGAGATAGTTGAGAACAAAATAATGGAAGGATTTGAGAACACACTAAAAATTTTGGCCCTTATTGGACAAATACGTGTTTTCATGCTGTACATCAGGGGTCTCACATGGACAGCTGATACAGCTTCCGGATCCTATCTGAGACCTACAGAATAGAATCTCTCAGGATGGGAGTTGAGAAGAGCCTCGGGGATTTTGAGAATTGTTGTTCCGAGACATGGAAGCTCACAGTAAGGCTAATTACAAAGGAAAGAAGTTGACACACTTGCCATCATGAAATGCCATGGTCTATCGGAAATAACTGAAGCCTAACCTACTTACATGTCCGCCACACTGAGCTATGGCCTGCAGTCTTGCTGTTGGGGGAATTTGAGAATTAAGAACTAGATAAGAGTGAAATCTACATTCTAAGGATATTTTGTGGGCTCTGGTCTGGTCCAGGTATCTCCTATTGAAAACAGATGGTGGAATATGAGAGATGAAGCCAAGAAATACGTTTGTAGAACAAAAGATCATGACATGCAGTGTCCAGTGTGCTGGCTTCTCATTTTACTTCCAGATGTATGAACTTAAGTCAGTTACATTACCTCTCTGAGGGACAGATTCCTTGATTTTAATATAGGGATGCTAAATAAAATTTAAATAACATATGTATATATTGCTCATAACTTGTAAGGTGCTATAAGAGATCTATGTTGGTTCTAGATAACTCCATTTTAAATGAATTTTATAGAAGAATCAAGATAATAACAGCTGATCTCTCTGTTCAGAACTTAATATGTACCCAGCATTAAATTGAGTATTTTGGAAAAGTTAGTTTATATCATTTAATTTTTTCATCAACCATAGCATGGTGGAATGATATCTCCCAAGTACAGACGGTTAAAAAGCATTAAGGAAGTTTTCCTAAATCCCTAATTCCTAAAGCTAGTAAATGACAGCTTCAAATTTAAGCCTAGGTCTTATTAGCTCTAAACATGAGTCCTGACTGCTGAGCTAAGTTCCCATCATAGCCACCTAACTTAAAAATATTTGCTTTTAGTGTTTGAAGTTTGCCTTCAAGATAGAAAACTTCAATCAACTTTACCTTCTGTCTGTAAACAGCTTTCTGTATTATTATTATCATCATTATCATCACTAGTATTATTACCTCTTGGGAATTGCTTACTCGCATTGTGGAATAGTGAATTATTTGTTATGACAGAAAAAAGAAAGACAGGGAGGCTGAAGATATTGAAAAAATATATGAAAGATGATTTGATATCCTAGTTAATTGATGTTGCACCAGAGCAAAAGTCTTAGAGAACAGAACAAGTATCTATCATTTCAATAGAAGTTGGGAGAAAAGTTAGAGAAAATGAATTTTATAAGCCTTTCCCCACATGCATTAGAAATTTGAAAACATTAGGCATAGCTCAAAAGTGTTATTGCAATCCATGAAAATTGTTGGCCAATTCAATAACTCACTGGTTTCTCCCCATTTTCTATCCACTGAAATATATGTATACCTATCTACCTGTATCCATTTATCCATCCATCCATCTACCCATCCATCTGCCTATCGTCCATTTGGTCATTCCCCTCCTATCTTTAGAGCCATTTACATCCAAAATAAACTTAATCAGCATATGAAGGGTACTAACTATGCACTGCACCCCAGCTATCCTTGCTGAGTGCCTACTGTATACCAATGCCATGGGAAAGACTTTCACCTGCATCACTTCAGCCTAGTGTCAGGCACTTTGTTGTGATGAAAAGAAATATGAGCTGTTTCTCAAAAAGCTACCTGCTCTTCATGGATTAAGAAGGACAAGCCATAACCATCAGAAACAATTAGCTGAGAATACATAAGTAGTTACATTCCTTCGAAGATGAAACCATATTAGCCGTGTTATGCAGGAAAGAACATAATCAGTTCTAAATAAACGTCTCCAAGAGCAAATGTCTAAGCGAGAAAATGGGAGGTAAAAAGGCTTTTCATCCTCCAGGTTCTAGTTCAAAGATTCCTTCCTCTGGGAAGACTTTGGTGAAGCCTGATCCCCCAAACCTGAATTTACCTTGTCTCTTTCTGCTGTTGTTCAGAGCCCTCTGCCCCAGCTTCCCTTCCAGGGTTTCACGTTTTCTGCTTGTCGCATCAGTTTTTCAGGAGACTGTGACATGGGGTGGAGGGAGCGAGACTTCTGTGAATATAATCTGTGTTAGGATCACCTTCTTTTTTTTTATCCTATGGGATATCTTAGACAATAATTTTATAAATTAATCCTTACCAATATATTTCACCTATTTTGCTAAGCACTTTCTGTAATCTGATTTAGTCCTCACACATTACCCTGGCATTTTATGCTCTCTTTTTTTATTTTATGAATATGCAAGGTGGGGCTTAATTTATTTTCCCCAATTGTTCTCATAAGTGGAAGACTAGTTTCCAATGTTTGTCTGCAAAACCCATTTGAAGAAAATATACATGATCATACTATTCAATTCACCTAGTTGCAGGCTAGAGCTTATCCCCTAGAGCTCTGACACAGCACTCTAAGCTGTGCACATATTGGTCAATGCAGGCTCCGTGCCAAGCAGAGGATAATCCATCTCCCCATCCACTCCAGCTTTCTTGCTGTTCTCCAAGATGCCAAGCTCAGTTCTACCTTTGTGGTTTTGTTCCTTACGTATGCAGTGCTCTATCCCTAGCTAGAGATAGGCCTGGCTAACTGGCTGTACATCTTTGCAGGTCTGCCTTCTATAGGTCAGTCAATTCTCTGCAAAACTGTCATCTCATTGTTAAGATCTCTCCTGGTGATTTTAAAACAGAAGCCCACACCCATCACTTTCTATAAGCTCTGAGCTATTTTGTTGTTTTCTGTATCCTTTTCACTGCTGCTGTAGATTTGTTTATCTCCTTGTTAGTTCTATTTTCATTTGATTATTTTTTATTTATGATGAATTAACCAATTTGTTTTTCTTTTACCCATCTCTGCTGGTTAGTTATAGATTATTTTACTTTGACTTTAGGGGTTATCTTGGAGACTAAAACACAAACACCTGATTAGAATGTAAGGCAAATGAGTAATTTTACTCCCTCCCTGATGATGCAGAAGCCTTAGAACAATTCAATTCATTTACTCTTTCACTCATTTTGCATTATTGTTCCATTTAAATCCTCATACGCTTAAAACTCTACTTGATGCTGATATTATCTTGTGAAGTTCATTTCCATTTATGTTTGACCATTTACTTTCCATTTTCTTTGTCTAAATTTTGGGGACAGAGACAGCTCATCTGAGTTAGAGAAGACTTAAGGTAGGAGTCAACAGATGAAGATGAAAGAGGAAAGAGGAAAGACAAGTGGAAAAGCCAATTAATATTTATTAAGTACCTGCATGTAAACATATATGGTAACATATATGTATATAGGTTCATAATACATACATATATGCATGTTTGGTGTTATCATCAGAGAGATAAACAACTATAGTAAATTAAAGAGCTAGAGTTCAATCCTAAAACTATCTGATTCCAAACACTGTATGCTTTGATATATGGCACTGCAACTCTATTTTTTTCACATGACTTGTTTTCAACTGTTATTGGATTTTTGTAAAATGCTGGCTGCAAGGGGTAGAGGGAGTTAAGTGTTTCTTAAAATAGGTAGCTTTCTATCTTGGACTCCTTTCTGTCTGCTTATGCTTTTCGGTACTTAGGGACCACCAAATCCAACATTTAATTATGCATCAGTGGTCATGTCCATTCAACGAAGAGTCCTTTGTAAGGGCAAGATCTCTTGGTCACTTTAACGTTCTGAAGTTGTAGGCTCTCTCTCCATCCAGTATCAGAAATCCTGAATATAGATTATTTGCATCAAAGTAAGATTGAGGACAAATAGAACAAGCCAAAATAGTTGAAGGTGGGTTCTGGATCTTAACTTTTTCACATCAAGTGAGGAAGAGGTTGGCTTTCATTGGAGAGTGATTCAGATTCAGGTCAAGCTAGAGTGAGTGTCTCTCAGAATAACGTCAATTGGACATCAGCCTACTTTCACCCAAAGGATCATGTTCCTCAATTATACCTGTGAGCCATCATGCTTGGTCCTAGGGCTGGACCATCTGGGAATTTTCTCCTATCCCACACTCAGCTGTGCCTCCCACCTTAGTCTCTTTGAGACCTGGGGACTCTATTCTCTCACCAGATGGGTGCAGCTATTTACACTTTGCCCTCATCAGAAGTGTGATACAAGGAAGGCCAGTTAACCATCAATTATAGCAAACCCTTTGTTTCACACTTTATTGAAATTTGGGCCCAACTCTAGGGAAAAACAATAAAGAGGGTTAAAGGAAATCTTGAGGCATGATAAGTATTCTCAGAATTTATGGGAAAAATGAAAAAGAAAGCCTATTACTAATGGTCTTCTCTTGGTTCATCTCAATCCTATCCTTGCTCTTTGGGTCTCCTTCTCCTCCTCCTCATAGAGAAAGAACTCCTCTTCCATCCCAACAGCCTGCATACATACACATACATAAACACGTGTGCACATGTGCACTCAAGCACATGATACACATGAGGCACTGAGCTGACTTCCTGTGCTATTGCCTGTCTCAGCCATAAGGCAATTTGTAGAGCACAGCGATCTGGCAGCACATTTCCCAGTGTCAGAGTTACTGGGTCTAGATTCTCAGCAGGAGGAGCCCAGAAGTAGAGCTTCATATGCGGTTTGCTGCTTCAAGTTCAACAGAAGAATCAACGGTGGGTTTTGACATGCCAGGTTATAACCTGTCCTCTAGGACTTAATTTGTGTAAAGTGAAAATATGTGCCTTCGTTTTTCTGAAAAAGTTCTAATGATGCCTGTGAGCAAATGACATACCCAGCTTCTGAGAACAACCAAAATATTTCAGACTAAGAAAATCTAAATCTGTAATAATAAAAAGAAGCATTTTCCTAATAGAAATGGGATGGGATAGAATATAGTATGAAAATGTTTCCTTTGTTTTTTGTAGAGGTAAAAATTGTTATGTAGAAAGGGAACAAGAGAAAAGAAAAAAGGAAAAACAAACAGGAAAAGGAAAATAAAAGGCACACTTTAGACACTGTTGCCTGAACCATTAATAAACATGAGAGGAGGAAGGCAGGAAGGAAAGTACATTTATTAAGCAGTTATAATGTGCTCAGACCAGAGGCTCTCATCAATGCCTGATAATGTGTTTCATATGCATTGAAATCCTTTGGGGTAGATATTATAATTATCGTTTTCTATAAGACAAAAATTATACTACACTAAAGCTGTGGGTTTTGAGATCAGTTTCTGTGGGAAGTCACAATGCTCATTGACTGCTTTCAGAGTGTGACCCTTAATATTTATAGCCATTTGCAGGTTTGGTTCATTGAATCACCATCATGCAGTTACTCAACTCCTTTAACTCCAGAGTCTTCAGAAGACAGGTTTAAATTTGATAATTAAAAGTAACCTATCAAGATGGGACATGAATATTCTCTGGAAGAAAGTGAAAAATATCAGCATTGCTTTCCAATCTCATGAGTGAAGACACTTTTTTTTTCCAGGAAATGTTTGCATTTCAGCTACCATTTCCATCAGGAGATGCTGATCATCTTAGAAAGGAGAAAAGTATACTCTAATCATGGTCCAACACTGTCAGAAGGAATTTGCCATCTTTTCAGTGCCACTGATGTTACTGATCTCCAAGGACATTGTCCCCTCGTGCAGTTCTTTTTTAAACTCTTTATTAATTAATGTCTGCCACTCCTTCCTGGATTTCACTCTTCCCCTGGCTGTTTCTAGGTCTGTTCTATCCATTTCTGGCCATCATGTTTTTTTTACTCTTGTTCTAGTTCCCATATAGTCCTGGTTATATATATAATTTTCTCCATTATAGCCAGAAAATGTAGTGGAGACAACTTTTTCTGCATAGTTATTGTTCCTGGCTATGTCTTAGGTTCCAATGGAATTCAGTTCATTTTGTTCTGCTTTGCTTTGTTTTGTTTTGTTGTGTCTTTTATTCAGTGCTTAAAAGAAAGTTACCATGCCTTAGTATACTAGATATGATTCATCATTCAACTCTTTTGGTATGGAAAGAGATTTCTCTACACTCTTTTTAAAAATTGTTTTACACATTATTTACATGAACAGACTTGTATAAGGGGTAGTTTGAAATAGTGGGAGTTCCCAGGGCTCTTGAATCCAAAGATCTGGATTCCAACTTCACTTCTACTGCTTACTAGCATGTGACTTGAGCCAATGTCATAATATGTCTGGATCTGCTTCCTGGGTTGCAAAATGGGGGATAATTATGCTTGCTCTGACTCCTCCATTTGTGATTGGTTGTATTGCCTATACTACAGGAATAGTGGGACAATGAGTTAGGAGATTGTAAGTGCTTGAGCGCAGGAGAGAAGAAATGTACAGTAATGTTATGTCTGCTCTAATACATGAAATGAATGATGGTGGTGAGAGAGTAGGAAAGATTGGCTTTCCTCTGGGTTATTCCCAGAGTCCTAACAGAAAAAGAAGGCAAAGGGGAATGGCACTGGAGCAAGAGGAGGGCTGGGTTTAGGCAGTTGCTCCTGGGCTCCTGGGGTCCTACAGAGTTTGTGTTCAATGGGACTGGGACACAGTTTCCTTGTTACTCATGAAGGTTCTCAGGAAAGACCCCTGCCAACAAAATGTAGATGTTGCCTGATAGCCCTGCCCTCAGAAACAAAGGAATAGAAATTTCTCTGGCCTCAGAGGCAAGAGGTATTGGGAGAGTCCTGTTGACCTTACCTATTTTTTTAAATTTATTTAAATTCAAGTTAGTTTACATACAGTGTAGTATTGGTTTCAGAAGTAGAACCCAGTGATTCATCACTCCATCGCCCATCCCAAGTGCCTTCCTTAATGCCCATCACCCATCTAGCCCATCACCCCACCTACTTCCCCTCCAGAAATCATTGGTTTGTTCTCTGTATTGAAGAGTCTCATGATTTGCCTCCCTCTCTGTTTTTTTTCTCTTATTTTTCCTTCCTTTCCCCTATGTTCACTTGTTTTGTCTCTCAAATTCCACGTATGAGTGAAATCATATGATATTTGTCTTTCTCTGACTGACTTATTTCCCTTAGCATAATACACTCCAGTTCCATCCACGTTATTGCAAATGGTAAGATTTCATTCTTTTTGATGTCTGATTAGTAGAGCAGCACATTGGTACATATCTGGGTGTTTATCCCTACAGGGCAGTGGAGGTGGTTGGGGAAATCACTGACAGGCAGGGGGGTGGTCAGATGGAGATGTGATGCAAGAGGAGTCTTGTGAACAGAAAGTCTGACCCTTTTACACGATGGAATTTTCCGTGAAAAATCTGTCATGTCTTGGTGAGTCTATATTTCTTTAAATAGTAAAAGAGAGCCTCTCATAGCCCACCCACATGTGACAGAAAGGGAACTTCTCAATAAAAATCATTTTACAGGTATGTGTGACTCATCCTGATTATGATGCTCACAAATAATTTTTGGATAGATTTGTTAACATGTTTTGGGAACCTGTTATTTTTATGAACTGTGCTGGGCACCTTTACATAATTTATCTTATTTAACTGCATCAAGGAACTTATGTGTTGGGGATTGACGTCTTGATTTAATGTGATACTGAGGGTGAAATTTGCCCAGGACGTGTACATGGCAAAAGAGTGGATCTAGAATGCAAACCCTGATCTGCCAACTCCTGAGTCTATGCATTTTTTGCTATTATCCACAGTGCTCTGAATTTACACCATCAACATTGAGCTTACGGTCTAACATTTGGCAAAGCCTTCAGTACCCTCAGTACACGGCGATTGCTATAAAAGGTGAGTAATGTGTAAGAAACAAAACTTTGTCTATAGATGTTATTAGCATTTCTCCTTTTTTAGATTATCAGAATGTAGCATATAATAAGTGCTCAATACATATGGGTTAAACTCCATTTTTTCTTGATCGCAGCCATGTAGCATATTAATTTCTGTCTTCTGTCCGGTGACTGGCACAGGGCTGGACCCTGAAGCAATGCTCAAGAAAGATGTGTCACTGATTGATGTATTAATGTTCCCTTCGAAGTGCAGGCTCTAGACAGGAAAAGTACTAGAGCTGGCATGTCTGTCAACCCCTTCAAAGTTGGGCATGTTCTCTCTTGCTCAACTTCATCCCTTTGATCCTCCACCATTTTCTCTTGAATGGGTCATGCTCTTTCATACGTCTGGGCCTCCGCATATGCAAGTCTTTGGCTTGCCCTTTTGCTTGAAGGCATGACTTTATCTGGTCTCCCCTTTATCCAGTTGGTGAACTTTACCTCTTTGAAACTGTGCACTGCACTCAGGGCAAGCCACAGATTCTTAGGCAAGATTGTCTTGCTCCTAGCAGACTTTGTTAAGTGCTTCCACCCCACTTTTCTATCTATCATGATCCTTTGTTTTCTCCTTTGCGTTTCAATGTGACTATGAACTTCTTGTGGGCATGTACATTATCACATGTATTGTTCTCTTCCCTGGATCTTAGTGGAGTTCTGGCACTGGGTGAGTGCCTAATAACTGTCATATGAATGAGCAATCATCATCTGCCAGTCCTTTCTATGATTTTATTGATGGTTGACTTTATTACTTAGATTTATACTTCCAATAATCTAAGCCATACTCTTTATTTTCAGACATGGTCTATATTATCAATTAAATGTTGTGGTAAAGGTATAAATAGCTATGCTTTCTTGGGCACCTCTTATATGACAATATTAATAACTTTAACATGTAGCATTTCACATGTGTAAAATCTGTGGAATAGTACCTCCATGGACAGTTACTGTGCTTACCCAGATTAAATGGAATATTTATTTGCAACGTCATTTGAAGGAGGTAGAGTGCTGGGTATATGTATAGGAGAATTCCTTTACCTGATACATCCTCTTTTGTATGGTCAGAGAAACAGAGTATTTATCTATCTATCTATCTATCTATCTATCTATCTACCTATCATCTATTTATTGAGAGGGAAGAAGAGAGAGTGATTTGTTATGAGGAACTGTCTCCTGTGATTATGGTGGCTGAGAAGTCCTACATTCTGCCTTCTGCAAGATGGAGAAAGCTAGAGAGAGGTCCAAGAAAGCTGGTGGTGTACAGTTTATAATACACATACGAAGTATCTGTGAATTGTATGTTTATGTTATAGATCAGGTTTCCACTCAACAGTAGACCATTAGTCGTTAAATTTGGGAAGAGTCAAAAGTTACACACAGATTTCCAACTGTGTGAGGGAGTTGGTGCCCCTAACTCCTGTGTCAAGGGTCAACTGTAATTGGTTGCTAAGGTTACTACAAAGCTAAATCTGTTACCATAGCAATCAGGTATTTGGGCTGAAATTTTGGAATATTTGTAATTTGGCTCAGTTCAAAAGTTCATGTTTCCACTGGTGAGGACTTGTAGAAGGCCCATCTCCTAAATGGCCTCCATGCTCTATCATTATCTATCTATCTATCTATCTATCTATCTATCTATCATATCATATCATATCTATCTATCTATTTATCTATCATCTATCTTCATTTTATAAGTTTTAGCTCAAATTTCATTTAGTTAGCACATAGTGTAATATTAGTTTCAGGTGTACAATATAGTGATTCAACACTTTCATACAGTACCTGATTGCCAGAATCCAACTCCAGCAGGTCCAGGGCTCCCTGAAGGATGGATGGTGTTGGTGAAAGGGAGTGAGAGAGCCTAGGCTTTCTTTCTGATGACCAGGCAGGTGTTTCTGCCCTAACTTGAGAGTCAGCTTTATTTATTGAAAAAAATGTATGGGGTACAAAACAGAAATGGGAATTGCCTTAGACAATGATTTCTGATAACAAATTCTTTGGTATATAAAATTTTCTCAAAACATAGATTGGTAGACAGACTTATGCATAATCTTTACCAATAGAGATTGAAGTAGGTGACTAGATGTTTATCATATGGGAAAGGAAGGGATCTTTAGCATTCAAATACAAGGCGAGGTTTTTTTTTTGTTTTTTTTTGTTGTTTTTTTTTTTTTTTTTTACCATAGTTAGTTCCTTTGTGATAGGGGTCAATAGTCTGTTTTCCAGGGGAAGAAAAACAGGTTTTTCTCAGGAAATGTAACATTTGTTCCTATAACCACAAAAGAAGAAACTCCTATAACAAGTTTTTTCCCAAGGTACAACTCACATATTTTTAGCATAAGAAGGCAAGTCACTCCTGATATCAGTCAGTCAAGCGCCTTGCGGGTTGGTGCTCAAGCAGAAATTGAGTGGGGGTTGAGTGGGTGAAGACGCCAGCCGCCATCTGAGGGTGGGAGACCTTGCAAACCTGCCTTACTTCAGAAATGGCGCCCAGCACTTGATGTTCATCATAAATGCATTTTTTAATCTCAATTATCTATTACCTCCATCTCTCCTACCCACTTCCCCTCTGGTAACCATTAGTTTGTTCTTTATATAAGTTAATAGTCTGTCTCTTGGTTTGTCCAGGCTCCACTTTATAACCTCTTGACACAGGTGACTCCATTTTATTTTACCTTTTGCACTAGGAGTAGTATTGATTGACAGGTTTATATAAAATAAATTCATATGAAACATCTACCACAATGTGCTGCATATGCTGGATCACAATTAGTATCTTATTTCTCCTGCTTTCATTCTTTTCATACTCCCTATTACAATTATTTTGATACATCCTCTGGATCCTATAAAGATCTTTTCTTAAGTGGAAAGAACCTTTGCTTTTATTTCTAACAGAACTATACACTAATGCATTTCCTCATGAGAAGTGCTCTTGTTAATATTATCCTGAATGGTAAGTGTAGAATTGAATTACACAGTGAGAATGCATTCCGGGCTTCAATTATTAATAATGAGTGGCCAAGCAATGAACAAGTCAAGGTACATTTGCTGGGAAGTACATGAAGGTAATATTTTTATTCAGTGATAAGCACAGCAACTTCTAAATTTTATCTGACCACCCACAATTGGGGACTATTACTCTCCTAGTGGCATATCATTGTGATCCATTTTTTTCTCATTGCGGCTTTATTTTGAAATCCAAGAGCTCTCAGATGGAATATTATTGACCTGTACCCACTCATCTTCCAGGCAGTGTTACTGGGATCATACAACAACCAGTTTGATACAGTACAGTGCCAGCATGGTAAGCTGCCAAATATTTACTTAGCCCATTCATGCAGGCAGTTGAAGTTATGATATCATTCAATGTTACTCTGGGAACACGCGTGTTGAAGTTTTGTTTTGTTTTATGATTGAAGAATCAATGAGTTGATCATTTTTATCTGGGGTCTTAATACTAAGTGCATTCAGGACCTAGAAATTAGAAGAGTAAAGCAGGCCAGGTATAAGAAAACAATAGTAGCCAGAAAAAGGTGGGGAGGTGGTTAATAAGAAAGTGTATGAACCACCTGAAGGGGTGGCCAGTACTCAGCCCATCGGAAATCTTGGGCTTTTTAAAGAGAAAGCAGACGTTTGAATCTTTTATGCAACATCCCTCACTTTTTCAATGTTGGCAGCTAATTTCATTTGTGGTTTGCAACACCCTGCAGGACAAACAAAATACCTTCACAGGTTGGCTATCAGTTTAAGCTTCTGATCTTAAATGTATCAAAGATCAGATTGAAGTCTATATTATTTTTCTCCCTAGACAGTGAGGAGAAAAATTACAAAACTGAAGCATTCTCCTTGGTCAATGATTTTACCCATCTCCGGATGCTTGCAGTGTGATGACTCTAGTAACTTCCCAGGAGCAGGGATCTCTCTTTATCTCCTTCTTTTGGAGATTGCAAAAAACACAAACAAAAATATACAAAATGATCAAGTTTTTTCCTCTGCCTCTAGGCAGCTCATTACAAGTGAGCTCCTGCCTGGAATAGCATGTCACTCATTCTTCTGTTTGCCCTGTGGTTCTGAAATCTGAAATTTGAAATCAGGGACTGTTATTTTTCCAAGCCTTTCTTGACCTCCTATGTCTCCTAGAGCAGAGATTCAGAGAGGCTTGCAGAGTGTTGGTTAGGAGCTCAGATGTTGGAGTTCAGTTAGCCTGGCTTTGATTCTCAGATGAATCACTTACCAGGTATCAGCGTGGCCTCACTGAACCTTTCTAGTCTTTGGTTTTGGTATCTGTCAAGTGAGGATGAAAATGTTTATTTATTTTTTTAATTTTTATTTTTTGAGAGAGAGATTGGATACAAGTGAGCAAGGGGCAGAGAAACAGAGACACAGGGTAAGAGAAAGAAGTGGGGCTCACCTTAAGTGGGGCTTGAACTCACCATGAAATCATGACCTGAGCCAACATCAGATGCTTAACAGACTAAGCCATCCAGGTGCCCTGAGGATGAAAATATTTAAATCATGGAATCACTGCTTTAAACAAGAAGATTGTATGGTACCTTCCAAAACTTCTGGCTCACAATGGCAGTTTAGAAGGTGGCTTTTTGCATGCTTACACGTATTTAAGACATATGTACTTTAGCATGACTAGTACCTTAATATATGTAATGTGCCATGTATTATAGCACTGACACTAAATACCAATTATGCTTCTCTTCCCTCCCAGGTCTGCTCTTGGGTAGCCAAGGGTATGTCTTACCCAATTCTGTCACCCCCATTCTCAGCACAGTGCTAGCCCACACAAGAGAACCAGTGAAAAATGATACATTGCAACTTACTCCAGGTTGCAAGACTCTGGTGACCACAGGTTGATATCCAGTCTCCCCACTCTGGTCTCCTTTCCTGGTCTTTATTCACCATTAATTTTTGAAAGTTCTCCTGGCCACACTTTTCCTCTAGTTTTTCTTTGGGACTGATTTGGGGACAGCTGGAGGAAGGTAGGACAAAATTAGTGGAAGAAGCAAAAAGAGAGAGGAAGAAAGAAGAGAGTTGATAGAATCTGGTAAGGAAAAAAAAGCTGGGTAAGATCTAAAAGGATGAGCTAGAAGAGGATGAATGAGAAGAAAGGAAGACAAGACAATGAATATAAGACGTAGGAAGAAAATAGAAGGATAGAAACTAGAAGTCGGGAGGAACTAGGTAATGCTGTGGCAGTGAAACATTCCAAAAGGCTCAGTGACATAGGCAGCAAAGGCATATCTCTTACTATGTGCTCCTTGTGGGTCACCTCCAGCTCTACTCCACACTTCCTTTCTTCCAAGACCCAGGCTGATGAAGCGTCACCTTCTTTGCCAGTCTCAAAAGTAGGGGGGTGAAATGTCTTAAACCACAAGTGGTTCTTAAAGGCTCAAACCACTTGGACACACATCAGTTCTGTTGATATTCATTGACCAAAGTGAGTCTGTCACTCCTGGTGTCAACATGGCGGAAAATATCATGCTTTCTGAGAAGGGGGTGACTGAATCGTTTGAAGAGTAATATAATCTATACAGATGTAGAAAGAGGAAAATGTTGGGTAGCCTGGGTGGCTCAGTCAGTTAAGCATCTGACTTCGGCTCAGGTAATGATCTCGAGGTTTGTCAGTTTGAGCCCCGCGTAGGGTTCTGTGCTGACAGCTCAGAGCCTAGAGCCTACTTTGGATTCTGTCTCTCTCTCTCTGCTCCTCCCCTGTTCATGCTCTGTATGTCTCCCTCTCTCTCTCAAAAATAAATAAACATTTAAAAAATTAAAAAAAAGAAGGAGGAAAATGTGTTGATTAATGCAAGTTTTTGGGAAATCAAAGAAATATTTGGGAAGGAGTTGGAAGGTGGATAAAGAGAGATGACCATCACGAGATGAAATCAAAGTTGAAGGCGAAGTAGAAGAGATACGAACGAGAAGAGGAGAGTATAAAGAATAGAGGCCTCTCAGGATGGGGCTGATAACATGGTAGTGTTCCCATACTACATGACACAGGCTGTGAGTACAGCCTTTACAATCAGGTAAACCTAGGCTCCTGTCCCATGACCTGGGTTACTTTATTTGACCTCCATGGTCCTCCATTTATCCATCTGGATTTATGGCTCCTGTCTCATAGTGTTGTTGAAAGAATTAAGTAATGTAAATGACTGTGAAAATAGATGTTAATTTGGGCTTTTTCTATAATCGTGGAAATTGTACACTAGAGTCTCCAAGTTAAGGGAAAAGGGCTGTCGTGTGTGCCATACCTTAAAGAAAGATGCCAACCAATAAGCTAATGGGATGGGGGGGGGGGGAATCTAGTTACCAGTGGCCACCACCTTAAGCTACATCCTTTCGAGCCAATGTAATATCATGGAAAGAGGGCAAGTAGAGACAGAACAAAGAATTTATTTTTTTAAGAGCGGGAGAGAGAGAGAGAGAAAGAGAGAGAGAGCATGTGTGCAAGTGGGGGAGGGACAGATAAAGAGAGGGAAAGAACCTTAAGAATGCTTCACGCTCAACCCTGAGCCTGACACGGGGCTCAGTCTCATAACAATGAAATAATGACCTGAGTCAAAACGAGAGGCTGAGGCTCAACCAACTGAGCCGCCCAGGTGCCCCAAGCAGTTTTGTACTCCCAGAGATGAAACTTTTGTAGACAGAAGCCTTTTCTTTCCCATGGGTACACTTATCCCTTTCCCAAAGTCCGTGTAATTGGAGGTATTGGTCAAAAAGGATCATCATATATCCTGGGGGGATTCCTTCCCACAGGTACATTTACCCCTTTCCCAATGTTCATGTAATTGGAGGTATTCGGCAAGAAACAGTCATCATGTATCCTGGATGGATGGTGCTAAGCCGCAGAATTATTATCCTTCTTCCACAGGGAAGGAAAGTGGGGGTCCCAGTACAAGGATCACTCAGAAGTAATAGGTGAGCCAGAATTCCAGCCAAGGTAGCCTGATTTTACAGCCCATCCATCCCTTAGCCATGTCGTTTAATGGCCTTTTTGGCCAAAGGAAGAAGAGCTATTGATCATCTTCAAATTGTTCTGCCTCTATATTCCTAAGCCCAACCTGGGAAGGACCCTGGCTGCTTTGAGAAGGGTCTTGTTCTTAACCATGACACTAGTGCCCTGTTCTTCTTTCCCTTACATTTCCTTTAGGATGATCTCAATCCCTTTTCATGCTTCTGCTCTTTCTAAGTTTCAGCTTATCTTTCAAAATATTATAGCCTAAATTAATTAATTAAATTTAAAAATATACAGCCAACTACTAGTTGGCATTAATTTCTTTCTCCCTCCCTCCCTCTCTCTAACTCTATAAATATATATCCTATATATATGTATACATACTGTGTGTGAAATTTATAATATATAATATAGTATGTATGTAATTCATAATTCATATGTATACATCAGCATGGATTACATACTACATAAAAGAATAGTATGTGCTCTTCACCAGACTAACATGTACTTATATCTCCAGTTGTGGAAAAGGTGGACTAAAGTAATATGTGGCAATAAAAAGAGTCCTTTTTTTTTCTAAAATAGTTTTAAAACTGGATTAAATTTTTATCTCTTGAATGTTTTAATTTGGAAGCAATCAGTGACTAGCCCCAAATGATTTTTTTCATTTTCTTTTCCTTATTTTTTTAAAAAAAATCACAGACAGCCCAGTTCATTCACTGAGGTTTGATGAAAATTTGGGGAGAAGGAGTTTGTTAGCAGGCTCCCAGAACATGTCCGACTTTCTTAAGAATGAAAGCTTCCAACACACACACCAAAAAACCCAAACATTAACAAATCCAATGGTCAGAGACCACTTTCTACTTTCTCCCAGCCACCCACGTCACAAAGTATGAAATTAAATTTGAACCTGTTTTAAGTGATTATTTTAGAAATTTCCTGGTTAGCCAGAGAAAGCTACTTTTGTGATGCTCTTGGAAAAACAAAAGTGTGCTCACCTCCTGCAGTTTAGAGGTAAGTAAACAACCCAGTTTTTTTCAGGAATATTTTGAATTGAACTAGTCTTAGCAGCTTTAGGATTCGTTGCCCCTTCCCCAACACACACACACCGCGCACACACACACACACACACACACACACACACACACAGGAAAAAAAAGAAACAAACGAAGAATAACAACAAATTGTGCAGAGAAATGGGGACAATACAGCACTGGATTTTTTTTTCTTTTCTTAGGCAACAACAGATCCTCAAACATTTGAAAGGTAGGACCAGACATTCAAACCGTATGGGCACTCTTGTTCAGAATTAAATATTTTAAAGTGGTTTATATATACAATGGGATACTACTTGGCAATGAGAAAGAATGAAATTCTTCCATTTGCAGCAACGTGATTGGAACTGGAGGGTATTATGCTAAGTGAAATAAGTCAGTCAAAGAAAGACCGATATGATATGTTTTTACTTGTATGTAGAACTAGAGAAACTTAACAGAAGACCATGGGGGAAAGGAGGGGGGGAAAAGTAGTTACAAACAGAGAGGGTAGGAGACAAAGCATAAGAGACATAATACAGAGAACAACCCTTAGAAAAAGGGTTGATGGGAGTTGTGGGGGGAGGGGGAAATGGGTGATGGGCATTGAGAAGGGCATTTGCTGGGATGAGCACTGGGTGTTGTATGTAAGTGATGAGTCACGGGAATCTGCCTCTAAAACCAAGAGTGCACTGTACACACTGTATGTTAGCCAACTTGACAATGTTGATATTATATTAAAAATATTTTAAAAACCTGTACCAAAACAAATCTGCTGTATTTAATCTGGCATACCTTAAATTGACCTGCAAGTCAGGACCAAGCAGGCAAAAGAATGAAGGGAAGCTAGCTGGAAGCAAGAAAGTTCCTGAATTCATTTTAGTCAAATCATCTCTGACTTTTACTACCATGGGGTCCAGCAATCCTACTCCTGGGTGTTCAACTGAAGGAAGTGAAATCACTAACTTGAAGAGATGTCTGCACCCCTATGTACATTGCAGCATTATTCATAATAACAAAGACTTGGGAACAACCTGTCAATGGATAAATGGATAAAGAAGATATGTATACACACACACACACATACACACACACACACCAAAATATTATTCAGCCACAAAACGGAAGGAAATCCTGTAGACAGAGCATATAGAGCATTATGCCTAGTGAAGTAAGTCAGGCAGACTTACAGATCAAACACTGTATGATCAGATCAAACACTGTATGATCTTACTTACATGTGGAATCTAAAAAGTGGAACTCATAATAATAGAAAACAATGTGGCGGTTGCCAGGGGTTGGGAGGTAGGAGAAAACAGGGTACAAGCTTCCAGTTAGAAAATGAGTAAATTTTGGGGTCTGCCGTACAACATGATGACAGGTGCTAGACATACTGTATTATGAACTTGAAAGCTGTTAAGAGAGTAGATATTAATGTTCTCACCACACACAGAAAAACGGTAATCGGGTGAAGTGATGAAACCTTTGGTTGTTAACTAACTTTATTGTGGTCATCTTTTCACATGTATACATGCATCAGATTATCACTTTGTGCACCTTACACTTACACAATATTGTGTGCCAATTATATTTCAATAAACCTACCCAAAATGTCTCGACTTCTGATCAAATCTAAAGATACAGTTCTGTACTCAAGGAAAATAATGTAAGTATAGTAATAAACAGATTTTGATCCTTGGGTTCAGTGAGGGTAGGCAGCAAACAAGAGTACGGTCTCAGCTGTTGTTATGTCACAAACCATTCCCACATTTAGTGACTTAAAACAACAACCATTCATTTAGCTCATGATTCTGTGGGTCAGCAGTCTGGGCTGGTCTCCGCTGGGCAGTTCTGCATTTGGCTGAGTTGACCCTCCGGTCTGCTGCCAGTTCGTTGATTGGCTGGGTATGGAATTGAGAAGATGGCGCAGGAGTGGAAGACATCCAATACTGGATGGGAGTCTTGGTGCTGCTGTTTATTACTTGTGTGGACCACGGGGATGCTCCTGTCGTTGCCCATAAAGAGGAGATGAAATTATCATCCACACAGTCTTGTTACTAAAATGGAAGGTGAAGTTGCTTTAGAAATTATAACGATATTCTTAAGTTATTTTTGTCAAGGTTTTCAAGCAGAGACCAACACAAATGAAGAGGGATGTAGATAATTCAACAATAATAGGGGAGGCATCGATATTCTACTATTATAAGTGAGTAGAACAACTAGACAGATCAGAAATAGAAGGCTTGCATGACAGCATAAACAATTAGACCTAACACGTCAGCAGAGTGCATCACTCAACAACAGCAGAATATAGATTCTTGTCATGTACACATGGAATGTTCTCCAGAATAGAGGACATGTTTGGGCCTGCAACTTATCCCAATAAATTTAAAAAGAATTGAAATCATACAAAATATGATTATGTGATCGCAACTAAATGAAATTAGAAATTAATATCATGGAAGTCTGGAAAAACCACAAGTATGTAGAAATTAAAACATGCTCCCAAATAACCAGTGGCCAAAAAAGGAACCACATGGGAAATTAGAAAATGCTTAGTGACGGGGCGCCTGGGTGGCTCAGTCAGTTAAGCGACAGTCTTTGTTTCAGGTCATGATCTTACGGTTTGTGGGTTTGAGCCCCACATCAGGCTCTGTGCTGACAACTCAGAGCCTAGAGCCTGCTTGAAATTCTGCGTCTCCCTCACTCTTTGCTCCTCCCTTGCTCGCACTCTGTCTGTCTCTCTCTCCTTCAAAAATAAGTTAACATTAAAAAAAAAAAACTTAAAAAAATTTTTTAATGTTTTATTTATTTTTGATACAGAGAGAGACAGAACATGAGAGGGGGAGGGGCAGAGAGAGAAGGAGACACAGAACCAGAAGCAGGTTCCAGGCTCTGAGCTGTCAGCACAGAGCCTAACGCGGAGCTCAAGCCCACAAACTGAGATCTGACCTGAACCGAAGTCGGAGGCTTAACCGACTGAGCCACCCAGGAGCCCCAAAAGAAACTTTAAAAAAAAGAAAGTGCTTGAAGATCAATGAAAATTAAGACACAGCGTACCGAAACTAGTGAGGTGCAGTTAAATTACTGCTTAGAGGGAAGCCTGTAGCTATAAATGCTTATGCCATGAAAACAGAAAATTTTCTTCTTTTACATTTCACATGAGTTACTGAACCTCCAACTTTTAAGATGCTGGATCCCTTAGAACAACCTACACCCAAAGAAAGCAGAGAGAAGAAAAGAATAAGAATCACTGGAAGAAATTAGTGAAATGGAGAAAAAAATAATGTAGAAAATCTGTGAAGCCAGAAATAAAATCAACAGAATTAGTGAATCTTAATCTAATTGGTACGAAGTTCCTTTTTGAAACGAAGAGGTTCTCCGATTAGATAGCACTATGGGTGCACAACTATGTGAGCATCCTGGCAACATTAGAATTGTGGTGGCAGCGGAATTGCAATCACTCTACAAAGTTGAAATTTATGAAATGTGAATTATATATATTGCAACAACAGTGCATCTCCATTGAGGTACATTCTGTAATATATGACCAGTAAACCTCCAAACTGTCAAGGTCACCCATAGCAAGAAAATCCTAAGAAACTGTCACAAAAAGGATGAGTCTAAGGAGATATGAGTACTACATGGTGATTGGTAATCTGGGCAGTGTCTTGGAACTGAAGAAAAAAAAAGAACATTGGGGAAAGCATGAGAAAGTCTGCATCAAGTATGGACTTTTTAAATAATTAGGTGTTGGTTCATTAATTGTGACAAATGTACCATACTAATCTAAGATATTAATAATAAGGTAACTGGGTTTGAAGTCTATGGAAACCCTTTGTACTATTATCAAAATAATTTTGTAAATCTAAGTCATTCACCAAGAGGAAAAAGGAACAATTAGAAGACGAGAGTTGGTGGAACCTTTGTTAACAGGGGTATAAGTGGGATGAAGAATAATCCAGAAAGATTTGAAGGCTTGATACTGGTATTTTCCAAACTTGGCACTCATCTGCCTTGTTAGACCTTTCTTCCCACTGTGAGTCACCGAGAATAGAATCCACAAGAAATTAGAGTTGATTAATAGGGTTTTATTTTAGTTCGGCCGAATTGCCCCTCCGGAGCACATGTAGGTTCTTGGAAGAGAGCCCCGCTGAGCAGGAGCTCAGGGTTTTTAAGGGCTTTGGCAAGACAAAATAAATCATTATTTAGTTAATCAATCATAGTTTATAGCATTCTATAGTGGTCAATCATATTTCGACATACAAACGTTACTTTGGATGGGAACCTATCAAATTAGAGTTCTTTGTCTCAAGAGGGGTTCGAAATGACCAATCACAGGTAGAGGGGGAGGCGAAGAGGTTATACAGAAGCAAGAACTTTTGCAGTTAAAGGGTGAGGTTGCTTAACACCTAGTCTTGAAAAACCAGTTTAGCCATTAGGTTACAATCAATTACTACATCTTAGGGCTTTCCAGAGCCCAGTTGCCCAACCTTTAATTATTTACCAGGGTTGGAGAGTAAAACAATGGTTGGTATTTTAGGGTCCAGTTTGACCTGAGAGGGTAGGGTCTTACAGCCCAGGAAAGGAACTTAGGAAGTGAGCAGACATAGTAGAAATAGCACACATTTTGAAGTTATAAGGATATGTATTTGAATGTCAACTCTATTACTAACTTGAGGAAGTTTTAAACTTCCTTGAGCCTTTCTTTTCTGATTTATAAAGTGGGAATAATGGTACATGGTCCAAAGGGTGATGCCGAAGATTACATGAAATGCTCTGTTCTGGCTTAAAATTCAGACCATAATAGCTGTGTAATAATAAGATTTTAAAAGTTTGTTACAAAAGTTCTAAAAATTAGTAATTTAGACAAGAAACTTGAGGCTCGTCTCGTTGATTTCTTATGATTAAGGTTTCAGATATAGGGCATGTCTGTCAGAAGGTAAAATGGAGTCTAGTATCACTGAATATGTTTGACTTCAAAGTGTATAAGCCCAAAATATCAGTAGCAAACAGGCCTGACTTTGGACGTGAAACTCTGAATGGTTCATTGTCTTCTTCGATCACTAACATGCCAAGTTCCTAAATGAAATTCGGAAATCCTTTTTAATTTTGGTGTTTCATTTTCATTCCAGCAAGGCAGGTGTCTCTAGCCATCACCATTATGTCTATCAGCTGTTGGTTTATGGCGTTACATTCACCTCAGTGTCATGTTCCAAGTCATGCTCATTTTCTGTCTGTGTGCCCAGCTAGAGATGGACAGGATGCCTGTTTGCTGTATCGGAAATGGCATATGCTAATTTACCCATCCCGATCTTAATGTCTGCATCCTTTTTTATGCATTAAAGAAATTGCACTTATTGGATGTGCTGATCAGTCTTTTCAGATGCAATCTAGCCTGGATAGAAGCCTCCACAATTTTTTCTGATCTGTTTCCAGACTTGCTCAGAACATGTTGTTTGCAGCCCAAATCTCTTAATTACCTGTGCCCCCACCGGCATTTATTATTATTCTTGTAAATCGTCATCACCTGCTTAGCATCCAGGCCTGCCCATTTGTGCAGAAAAAGAGCCAAGAGGATGCCTCACAATTGTGAGGCTGTAATTATCCATGGCACACAATAATGACTTTGGACCCTGCTGTTTTTGTGCAGTAATTAACAGGTGCAAGGTTCGACTGCAACATTTTCCCCAACAGTTCCTGGAGAAAACAGTGGCATCTGGGTAAATAGATTAAATATTGAAACAAAGACTCAGAGAAGGGCCCCTCACCTGACCCTGCCATTAGTTTGCGATGCCAGTTTGCAACACACTCTGTGAATGATGCGGTTCAGGACAGGGATTAAGAGGTAAACTTTTTTGGACCTGTCTACATTCATTCAGACTTTGGCTTTACCCTTTTCAGGCACATCATGAGACCTACGCAAGTGTACGCTCTGTTAGGATATTGTTAGAAACAACTTGGCACTGTTTTTGCTTCCACCCCTTACCATGTCATTCAGATCTCTTCAGGGTCTGATTCTAGCCATTTTTTCACAGCTACCTCCAATGTGGCTTTTTCTCTCAGCATTCTGGATTATTTACCAGTCCCCCAATGTGTCCTGCACACTAATGCATTATAAGAATTATTGTCATAATTATGCTTTATTTATTGTTTGAAACCCTCCACCTGGTCTCTTTCAGAGAGGCCAGGAGTTACAAAAAAGTTACATTCCTATGGGCCATACTTTGATTGAAGGACCTAACAGATAAATTCTTCTCTCTTCTTCTTTCCATTGGACTGCATAAAATATGATTTCCTATCATCCAAGGGGCAGACTGTGTGGCCAAGGAGGGGATACATGGGGAATGATGGGCTGAGGGATCCTGGAAAACCATGGCGGATATGGCAATGTATCATTTTTGCATTTGCTTCTCTTTGCTTAGCTCATTTCTTTCTCTCTCTTTTTTTTTTTAACCGAAGTAGAGTTGACACACAATATTATATTAGTGATTACATAGTGATTCAACAATTCTATACATTACTTAATGCTAACCATGACAAGTATGGTTACCATCTGTCACCATACAATGTTATTACAGTATTATTGGATATATTCCCATACTCTATTTTTCATATCTTGACTTGTTTATTTTATAACTCGAAGTGTGTACCTCTTAATCTTCACCTATTCTGCCCATCCCCTCACCCTTCTCCTATGGCAATTACCAGTTTTTTCTCGGTGTTTATGATACTGTTTCTGCTTTGTGCATGTTTGTTCACTTGTTTTTTAAAATGCACAGATAAGTGAAATCATATGGTATTTGTCCTTCTTCGTCTAAATTATTTCATTTAGCATAATACCCTCTAGGTCCATTCGTGTTACTCTGAATGGTAAGATTTTGTTCTTTTTTATGGCTGAATAATAGTCCATTATATAATTATATATATTGTATATATACCACATCTTCTTCATCCTTTCATCTATCAGTGGGCACTTAGGTTGCTTCTTTATCTTGCCTATTGTAAATGATGCTGCAATAGACACAGAGGTGCATATATCTTTATAAATTACTGTTTTAATTTTATTTGTATAAATACCCAGTAGTGGAATTACTGGCTCATATGGTATTTCTATTTTTAATTTTTTGAGGAACCTCCATATTCTTTTCCGCAGTAGTCGCACCCTTTATATTCCTGCCAACAATGCACAAGGGTTCCTTTTTCCCCATGTCCACGCCAATGCTTGTTATTTCTCATCGTTTTGATACTAGCCTTTCTGACTGGTATGAAGTGATACCTCCTTGTGGTTTTAATTTGCATTTCCCTGATGATGAATGATATTGACACACATCTTTCATGTGTCTGTTGGCCATAGAAAAATGTATATTCAGTCCCTTTGCCCATTTTTAAATTGGGTTATTTGGATTTTTGATGTTGTGTTGTATGAGTTCTTTATATATTTTGGTTATTAACCCCTCATCTGGCTGTCCCATTTTTTATTTGCCTCATTTTTGCTGCTCTGGGATTTTACTTCCCAGTAAAGCAGTAGTACCAAATTTTTACCTCAGGCTCTATTTTCTAGAGAACTCAAGTTAAGACATTGCTCAAACTCACCTCAAAATCACCTATTATGTGATACTTTCTTCTTTTTTTAAATGTTTATTTATCTTTTAGAGAGGAACAGATTGTGAGTGGGGGAGGGGCAGAGAGCGACACAGAATCTGAAGCAGGCTCCAGGCTCTGAGTTGTCAGCACAGATCTCAAACTCAGGAACTGTGAGATCATGACCTGAGCCGAAGTTGGATGCTTAATCAACTGAGCGCCCAGGCATCCTTAGATGCTTTCTTTAAATATACATTCCCCTGTCTTGCTTTTGTAGTAATCCAATGCTACCTACAAAAATACAAATTAATCATATTACAATTCAAAAATATCCTATATAATATGCAGGACACTGTGCTAAAACAGAATGTGAATGAAAGTTTGCTTTCAAGCTTTAGATACTGTGTCTGCTAGACTCTCAGTGTCTTGAAAGGGAAGTGTCAGAGAAGGAAGAGCCAAGTGTCTTGACCAAGGAGGCGAAATTCCTGAGTTGTTTTTCTGAGTCTTTCACTTTGTATTCTGTTCAGTGAGTCAAACCCTATGATGCTCGTGCTTTGTGTGAGGGCAGCAAAACCTAGCCTTGCTCACTGCTCCCAGTGAAATCACAGTCTGGCAAGAAAACCAAAGACATGAACAGGCCCTCGCAATGGCAGTGATAAGTGCATTTGTGGGGATATATTCTTAGAGCAACGGCAGTATTTAAGAGGGGCACCTAATTCAGGTGGGTGGCGACAGGCGTCGTGCAAGCATCTCTCAGGAAGTAAAATCTAAGCTGAGACATGAAAGAGAAATCTAAGTTACATAGTTGACCAGAGAGGGGATGAGAAGGAAAAACACGTTCCAAGCAGAGGAAATCGCGTATGCAAAGGCACGGAGTGAGATAGAGGGCAGCAACATAGAGTTATGTACAGTTTTTTCACATGAATGGAGTATGTGTTCTGACATAGAGAGAACTTACGAGAAATGAAACTGAGGAAATAATATAAATTCTTCCTTGGGCCTTTATTTCTCTACCCGTGAAATAAGTAATTAAGACTCAGGTTGTGTTTAATGTGCCTCCCAAGTCTCACTAGCCATGACAGGGATTGTGAAGAGAGCTGTGACCCCACATGCCTGCTAATAAACCTTAAGATGATTGAGGTATTCCAAGAGGTGACAAGATACCCTCTGTAATGACAACAAACAAAAGCTTCAAAGTATGAACAATGTGGGATGACACTTCAGAAAGATACTCCTTGAAGCTGATAGGGAACATATATAGAACCCAAGTCTCCCATGGGATCTGAATTGCCCATAGATTGAATTCTACACAATCAAGGGCTCCCCCATATTGATGATTATACTTTTATTCCTAGGGGAGCCCAAGAAGGGTCCTTTCATATACTATTGCAAAAAAAAAAATAGAGTCAAGAAAAACAGAGTCCTTCAGACTCCACTGGGGCCACAGGAACTAAGTATGGCCTATAATTGTTCACAATCAGAGTTCCACCCATTGTTCTTAAGGGACGGTACTCATCTTGTACATTCTCCCATGTATTATTCCCAAGAATTCTTTGGAAACTACCTGGGTGAAATTAAACTCATCTTGAAGCTGAGAACACTGAGGCACAGTCCTTAATGTAATTGGAACACTATGTTATTTGATCCTTCCAGATTCTCTCCCAGGGCAAGGGACAAATAATTCAACAGAGAAGTTTTAAAAGGGCTGAATTAAGAAAGCATACAGCTTCTCTCCTCTTATATTCTACCAAGTCTAACTTTTCATTAAACAACATAAATGTTGATATTATGTTTATTATTAATTCAGCCATGAGATAAATTTGGGTGAGTGTTTATGGTCTTATGTTAGAACAGAGATAGGAAATCAATTAAAATCAGAATATTGAGTGTGGGACTCAAAGCCAGTCAATCTAGTGTGAAAAATCAATGGCTTTGAAAGATCTTTTCTTCTTTAAAGCCTTGACTGTCACCTCCTTCCTTCCCAAATCACAGACAATTGGCCACTCCCTCTCTGTCACCTCTATATCTTTGCATCTGTAGTGAGCCTATTTCCTTATTTAACTGTGAGCTTCTCAAGGTCAGGGATCCAAGCTTGGCGGCAACAACTGTTTCAAGAAGAAAGAAGGGAGGGAGGCAGGGAGGGAGAGAGAGAGAGAAAGAGAGAGAGAGATGTTTTTATTCCCCTTTACAACTCAGGAAGCTGACTCAGAATAAGACTTGTTTTATGTTATCTTTCATCCTCCAGCCATAAAACATAAAACTAAGGCTTAGGGAGTTTTAAGTCACTTGTTCCAAGAGCTCTGGATTAAAATACAAATCTAGAGCCTCTTACAAGCCCCATGTACTTTCAGTGTAGGGGATGCCACATCTCATGGGTTAAGGGCTTGGCAATGGGGCCAGATAAACCGGGTTCGAATCTTGCCTTGACTACTCACTATTAGTGCAACATGGGATATCTGTAAATTTTCTAGTCTATGATTCCCCCACTTGAAATTGGAGAAAATAATTGTAACTGTCTCCTGAGATTTTGTGATATTGAAATGAGGTAATCCATTGAAAATGTTTAGTATGGTGCTTAGCAGTTAATGGCAGTCAAATATTAATGGCTTTTACAGTGATTGTTTCTGTTGTGCTATTGCTGAATAGCGCTACATTGTGCAGGTAGTTGTGATTGATTGATTCCACATGAGAGAAGCCATACCCACTGCTCCTGCAGGACTGCGATGGGTGGTAAGGACTTCATGGCTTTGACTTTAGTCCAAAGTCACTATTTCCAGCTCTTAAATCCACTTTTATTTATTGCTTCTTCTGGTGTTTACTGCTGTCAAAGAGTAAAGACATTTTGATCTTCTTAGAGTACTTGACCTTCAACTCTTAACCCTAATAAATGTTGACATCTTTGTCTGTCGAGTCTCTCTGTTTCAGTCTTGCCTTATTCTAAGACTGAGATAGAGAATCAAATTACACTCATGGATATCCACAATTATGACACTAGGAGCAGAGACAATGACATCTACAATTTATTTCACACATGCAGTGCCGGGTGCTTTATACCCAATATCTGTGCAGTTAACTGATTCATCTTATTGTCAAAACTGTACATATGAATAATGTGTCTATTTTGTTTTCCAGTCAGCTTCTTGGACCTCCATTTTCCTTTATTAGCAGAAAACCCAGTATTTACAAACTGTCCTCCGTACCTGAAAATGTCCAATTTTTCTGGGAGCTCTCTCAGTCTCAAATGTTTCAAACAAAAGGCAGGGAGGAAAACAGAGAGAATTACAAGTCTAGCACCAATGACTTTGGTGGTGGCCACATGGGTTCTGCCTTGTCGGGGCTGCTGCTGTACGGATGCCCGAGATCATTTCATTCCCTCTGATTCTCATACTGGAGTATCTATCTCATTTGAGCCAGACTGTGGTCCTTTTAGTTCTCACTTGGATGTTAAATAGTTTTTCCAAAACATGATGCTGGGCCAGGGTACAGAAGAGCGTCCAGCCCACTCTGCATGATGTGAAACTCAACAACTTGGTCCTGAGCATATATGGGCAGTTCAGACATGCTGCCCTGACTCCTCCGTGGGGGGAGGGGGTGGCATGGAGTTCTTTCCTACAGATAAGTCACGTTTGGACAATTATAATTCAACAGAGAAATCTCTTCATGTTGATTTTTAAAAGGGAAAGGAGGTAGATTCTCAATTTCCTCTTTTCTCGGCTTTTTTAAAATCCCTAGTCCCTACAATTACTCCAGAGAATGGCTGAGACCATGAAAATGCTTTTGGGAAGGCAGAGATTTTATCAAGCATAAATAATTCATTTACATACTTTCCCCAGGGTGGTGAAGATAACTTCACCTTATATTTGTTTTCAAAAGAGATGTAATAGCTGAAGACCCAAGCTCGTTTATCCTTCTAGGCTAGGAAGCAATTTGGAGCTTCTGCCCCTAATGCCTTGTGAGTAATTGTCTCACTGACATCTCCATCAGCACCAATTTAAGCCTAAGCATCCTTTCTTGATAGTTATTATCTTCATTTTATATATGATGAAATAAATTCAGAGAGGTTACCTACCTCTAGACCATACTGCTGGTAAGCAATAGAAATGGGTCTCACATTCAGACTGACCTGTCTATAAGCCTCTGGCTTCTCTGGATTGCTCACACTTGTCTTGGAGCCTAAGGGCAGCCATATTGGTATGTCCCTTCAAGGTAGACCACTAGAGTTTAGAGGACATTTGTTCATTTCCCATTTCCTTCTCTCTTTCTTTGTGACACACATGCACACACACACCCCCTTTAAATACCAACGTTGAAAATTGGTTACTACCAAAAGGTCTACGCCTGATACTTCTCTGTGCCCCTCATCAGTAAAAATCCAGGCTTTTCTGAGATGTGGGGGAAATCCATCCAGGGCTCATGACTCCTCCCCCAGCAATTCACTAGTTACTAGCCTCTGTGGAGCTACAAGTGAGTCCAGCTTTATCCATCCTTAAGGGGATTTTGCTATTAACTTTCCAAAAGGCTTCAAATATCCAGCCATGATTGCCCACCCACAGGCCCACTGAAATAACCTGAGGAATAAAGGCTGGTCCTGATAAACCTTCATTCTTTTCAAGGGAGGCTAAGAAGGTAATTGGATTGACCTCTGTACACAAATCCCATCTCCCACTGGAAGGCAGGGCCATGTCCTCTTTTGGGGGTACCTGTTGCTGAGACAGCAGTGCAAGTGTCTGCCATGAATCATAACTCTTTGACCAGTCCTCCTTGAAAGCTTGTCACTCCCCTGCCCTTTCACTTGATGGATGTGGCTGGCTCTCCATGCTATAAATGTTGAATAGGTTCTAATTGATAATTTGAGGTCAAGAGCTTTCATAAATGAGAATCACCAGGTGGATTTCTTGAGTGAGCTCTAATTTTCCAGTGCAGTCAAAAACAGAATTCAGGGGATAATGAATATTCAACAATATTTTTAAAATAAAAAATTAAATAAGAATACTATTAATAGCAATGTCATTATTATTTACAGCATGCCTGCCCTACTGTGATTTTTAACCAAAATATATAATCTTTTCAATAGTCTTCATAATAGTTACTATTAGTCCCACTGGACATATGACAAAACTGAATCTCAGAAGCTGTTACCTGTCAAGGCCACAGAGAAGCACAGCTAGGTTCAAACCAGGTTTGAATTAATGAATCTTATGGTCTTTTCAGAAACATATATTTTCCTTAGTGACACTCGGTTTGTTATCTCTGAGATCCCCACTAGTTCATTCCTGTATTTTCGAAACCTACTGTATTATGTAACCTAACACTTCTATTCAGTTCAACAAGGTATTTTTCAGGAATCTGCTACCTGTAAGACAATGTTGAGCCTTAAGCATGCAAAATGATGGTAGACAACATCTTGTCTCTGAAGTAAGTTTTGTGTCATCTGGTCTTATTTTAAATATTTCATCTACATTAGCTATAAATTAATCTTGTGTTTTGATGCTAAGTGAAGTACGTTCTTATTGCCTTAGGTAGAAATTTTTCTTCAAATTAAGAACTGCTATACCAAAAATTACTGTCTTCAATGACTGCTCACATAAACACTCTTAACATTATAATTAAATTAAAAAATAAGCACCTAATATATGTAAGGCTGGCTCTAAGTGCTCTCATTAACTATATTCCCTTACATTTTTATTACTTACATTTTGATACACCATGAAGAGTGCATTAGTTAGCAATTGCCACATAACAACCACCATGTTTTGAACTCTTGATTCTTCAGGTCGACATATTTGGCCCAACTTAACTAAAAAGTTCTTCTGAGCCAGTTTTGGCTAATCTTGGTTGGAGTTATTCATGTCTTAGGGTACCTAGTGAGTAGGGTGGAGCTGGCTTGCGTAAAATGATATGATAGCCAGTCTTCAAAAGTGGTCCCCAGTGAATTATACTTCCTGGTATTCATATTCTTGTACAGTTGCCCTCAAATCTGGGTTGGTCCTATGACTAGTTTTACAAATAGAATGCTGACAGATCAGAAGTGACACTGCTGATTTGAAGTCTAAGCTTTAAGAAAGCCTGACAGCTTCCACTTTTACCCTTTTGAAAGCCCTGGGCTGCCATATTAAACACTCCAAATATCATGCTGAAAGATTTCATGGGGATACAACAGAAAGGTAACATGGAGAGGTCTTGACTTGAGAAAGAGTGAGGCAGGGGGGAGAGAGGGAAAGAGAGGAAGAAGAAGAAGAAGAAGAAGAAGAAGAAGAAGAAGAAGAAGAAGAAGAAGAAGAAGAAGAAGAAGAAAAAGAAGGAGGAGGAGGAGGGAAGGGGAGAAGGGTGGAGAGGAGGAGGGGGGTAGAATGGAAGGAAAAGAGGAAAAAGGCAGAAGAGAAAAGAAAGGAAGAGAAGGAAGGAAGGAAGGAAGGAAGGAAGGAAGGAAGGAAGGAAGGAAGGAAGGAAGGAAGGAAGGGGACTTATGGAAAGGGTACAAGAGGGGAGAGATGGCAAGAGGAGAGGGGAGGGGAGGCAAAAGTGGGGCAGAGACCATTTGTCCCATCATTTCAGCCTTCCCTTCAGAGGTACCTGACATCCAGGCATACAAGTGAGTCATTTAGGATGTTTTCCATTCCAGCAGAGCTCCCAAATGACTATAGTTCTAGACAGCATCAAGTGAAACAGAAGAAAACCCAGCTGAACCCAATCAACACACAGCTATGTGAGAGATACTTAATTTTTTAAATTTCACTAAGTTTTAGAGTTGTTCGCAGCAATATATGACCAAAACAGATAATCTCACTCATATATCTGCCAAATAGCTCCTATTGACTACTGGGCCAACAGAGGTATCTGGGACATGTCTTGATATCCAGCAGGGTTGCCAGTGTTGTGCCTATAGTGGCAGCAGGATTACAAAAGAATTGGTAGAAACATACAGTTCCTCTTTGGGTTTGGGTTCAGAACTGGCACAGAGTATCTTTTTCTGCATTTTATTGGCAGGAGTCAGTTATAACTCCATCCTGGATCCAAAGGCAGAAAGATAGATTCCACATTTTCATAGGAGCTGCTGCAAAGTCACATTGCAAGACAAAAGGAATACAAGGAAAGATGGAAAATTTCAGTCATTTTTGTAATCAACCATACAAGACAATGAGTATTATAACCATCTTTACAGATGATGGAATCAAGGTTTAGAGGAAGTTAATTGACTTGCCCAAGGTCCCACAGCAAGTGTATGACAGAGTTGGGATTCTAGACTAGACGTTTCTTCTCCTAAATTGACATTCCATCTCTTCCGCCCATGCTGCAACTTTGCTCTACTGAATTTGTTTTTGTTGTTTGTATATTTTAGCTCTAGTTATCTTCCCCAAGTGAATCTTCAAGTGCATTCCATATATTTTGGTGACACTCCATAATTTAAAAATGAGAAAATTATGGTTACATGTCTGTAACTTCAAGGTTGGATGCTGAATGCATTAACCTTTAAGTCAGAACTGTCCAGGGAGCTATTAACTCCCCCTCTTGAGCAGCTGGGCTTGTCACTGAGCTACTCAGATGGGTTAGTCATCAGTGTTCTTTATTAATTGCTAAACAATTGGTTCCAAATGAAAGTTTACAGAGTTATTGCAGAAAAACTGCAAGGGGCCCTAGAGATGGGACACTTTTCTGATGAGCTGATTCATTTCCTTTCTGCCTTGTTCTATGTTGGTTTTGATGCTGTGACTAGAATTTTCTCAGCTAATTAAAAAAAATAATTTGGCCCAATGAGGCCATCGGTAGAGTTGCATAATGAGTGCACATGTGCTCGTTGAATTGGACGTCAATACTCAGATTTCTGGATGGACAGATCAAGTCATGAGACTGTCTCTTTTTTCCATCAGGTCTATGCAGATCCTACTACTTGTAAAAGGGCCAGTTCTTGGTTCTCAACAAATGGTATCAAGTACTAGTACCACCAGCAGTAGTAATCGTTGTAAAGGAGATGGTTCCTGTCCTTCAATAAGCAACTAGTAATAGTAGTAGTAGTGGAATCATAGTAGTAGTACTGATAGTAGTAATAGCAATGATAGCAATAGTAGGGAATTCGGAGTCATAACAGCAGGTGTCTCACATGCCATTCCACAAACAGCTCCACCTCCGCATCTATGCTCCTAATCGTCACTCATTCTTCTTTATTTTTAAGCTATTGAAGTTCTAGATATCTTTTTGGCCTTCACTATAAATGTCACCATGGCCAGGAATCCTTCCTCAATCATATAAATCAGAATCAATCCTTTCTCATCTTTCTTCCCATAAATATTTGTTAAAACCTTTCTTAGAGTCATAACTTCATAAAATAATGAAATTATCTGTTGATTGAACTAGTTTTCCCTTTATGTTGCACAGAAGGTATGTTTTCTCACTTATTTGAACTGAAAATGTGCTTAGCACACTATTTTGCCTGTGGTACACAATAAAATGTGTCAAGTCAATGAATAAACAAAACATGAACACAAACTGAATCCAATTAAGGTTTGATTACAGAGTAAAAGTAATTCCCGAGAGTGAGATTCTTGAAGTATCACGTGTCCTATGTCCACACATAGCAGGACTCCATGTTACGGATGAACTCTGTCAGTTAGGGTTGTGTGTTCGCCCAAGCATACCATGATGAAGTCAAATTCTCTCCAATGCTGACTGGAACTGGCCAATCTGAATACACAGGCAAAGAGATGACTCAGGTGAAGTCTTGCCAAGGACAAGCACAAATTTACGCGTCACTACTAAATTGGCATGATTTTACTTCCCTCAGTTGAAGTGTGTGGGAGATAACTGAGTTAATGAGCACATTGTCATTCCTGGTTCTGAAAAATTAATAGTAGTCAGGTATTTGATCCAAAATGTTAGACTTTAGAACTGTTCCTTTAATAGAAACAATTGGTTTTTTTGTACAATTATTCATAAGCATTTTAGAAATTAATGTTCTAAAAAAAGGCTCCATATCTCAGTGAAATTTGTTGAAATATTCCATGTATCTTCTGCATACATGAAACAGAGAATAGGATTTTAGCAAACAAGATTCCCCAATCCAAGGGATCCCACCTTTTCAGGTTAAATGCTTTATAGGATAATTAAGGGCACCAAATTCACCTAGTGTTTGCATACTTGCTGAACATTTACAGATTCCAAGTCATAAATCATAAATGATGCATTTATTTATTTATACTTTGCCTTGTTAGTTAAAAAAAACTTGAGTGGGTTATAAGATTATATAAAATACCAAGAGATGAAATTAAATTAAATATGAGTGAGAAAGGACAGTAAAAAAAGCACAAATATGACATAAAGCAGCAATGAGGTTAATGGAAACTTGGCCTCCATAAATCCCCCATATTTGTTACTGCAAGAGTGGAGAAGAGCATGTACAAGGCTTTAGGACTTCTAGAAGCAGTACAAGAAAATAATTCCGATTAAGTCCTTGCGGTCAAAACAGGGAAAATGCTCAGAAAGTGTAACTGACTTTGACAGAAACGTGCAGTGAATCCTGACAGACAGTATCTTCAGCCGCATCTCTATAGTAGATGCAATAATGAATTTCATAAAACCGTATCACAGAACATCTTTCAATATGGGCCATGGCATTTAGCTCACTGGACTGAAATAGCCTATTCTAGCTATCAACTGTGTCTACGTGAAGGAAACAAAGATGCATAGTGCTCTGGGGGGGCAATGCTGGTCTTGGGTGCAGGATTCCTGTGTTTCAATCATATCTAAGCCTTTAATCAGTTGGACGACTTCAGAAAAGACAACAGACATTATTAAAACCGAAAATTGGGCCTATGCGAGATAAAGCTTTCTAGGTTGCTTTGAAGGTTAAAATGTAAGAATAGTTCAAGAAGCCAATACACATTACAAAAATAAGAATTACTTAATTCTGTGTCAGACAGAGTAGTTATTCTTTTCTGAGAAAATTCCAATATTTTCTTCCACTTCAATGATTACTCAACAGAGAAATAAAAGGAATCTATTAACTCCTAAGATTTCTGTCCATTAAATGTAACTCAAGAAATATTTAGTGTGCACCTTCCTTGCGGCAGATAATGTGCCCAGCACATCAGTGTAAGTGGTATAAACCTCCCTTCTCTTTCCCCTTCTTTGTCTCCATTTGAATTCTGAAGATTGAATCCCTCTTATTAAATATGTCTCACCCAGAATAGAATTTATTCATCTTTTTAGGCAAGTGGTTTTTCTCACTAGGCATTCCATTCCTTTCTGGGACATTTTTATTAGTTAGAAAATTCTTTCCAGGAGGGCTTTTCATTAATCTTTGTCCTTCCTCTATACAACCCCATTTCCTCTGCAATGCCATTTTGGACCCCTTTAGCAGGTCCTCTGATAACATTTGCTATAAAAATGGAAATCTGGAAGACCCAGTACCAAGCTGGACAAAGACAGGATACATCCCAACCTTTTCAGTTTCCTGATCTGGGGGATAATTTCTACATCATTGCCCATGGAGACTAGGCAGCGTTTCAATTCTTCATGAGGATCAAGCACCGTAGTGATTCACAAGTCATGCCTCTCTTCCCAGACCCCCCCTCCACTCCATGTTGGTCCAGAATATGGGCTGGACTTCCTTCCAACTCCTACTCCTAGGTTACCTGAAGTAGCTCTGAAGAGCTGCCTTCACCATTAGGACAAGAGCCTGGTACTAAACTGCCTCATGTTTCCTATATTCTGGACCTTGTCCTGAATAGTAACCAGTAACTGAGTTCTAACTGTCCATGAATAGACCCCCAGGTGATGGCCAACTCAATTACAAAGATGAATTCATCCTGCATTTCATTCATTCAGCACATTTATTGAGGACTATTTATAGGTCAGGTATTTTCTGGACTCTGAGGATGAAAGAATAATGTCATGGAGATGACACATCATAAGTATCCAGAGGATGGAGACACATACATATTTCAGTAAACAGGTAATTGTAACTCAGTGCCTTAGCTGGTATATTCTGGGGTACTTTGGGGGCAAAATAACAAGTATAAATTCAGTCTTAGAGAAACCAGGAAGGCTTACTGGAAGAAGCAACATCTGAACTGAGCTTGAAGACACGAGGAGTCAGCTAGATGACGAAAGTCCCAGGTGGAAGGAATAGCATGCACACCCAAGGCATGAAATCAGGAAAGAGCTCAGCACATCCATAAAACTGAGAGAAGTTCAGGGTGGTGGAGGGTAAGGGGCAATATCCACAGATGAGGCTCCGAAGGTAACCGGGAGTTAGTCCTTAACGCACAAAGTGTGGTCTGTAGACCAGCAGTGTGAACATACCCTTGGTGCAAATTAGAAATGTAGACTTTCAGATCCCACGTTAGACCCCCTGAATCAGATTCTGCATTGTAACAAGATCATAACAAGCGATTCACTGAAAATTGAGGAACTGAGTCTTGGCCTTTTTCTGAAGCTTGCTGGGGGTTTTCAGTGCTTGGGGAGGTCACTGAAAATTTCACAGAGTTACAGCCTCATCACTGTTGTGCTTAGAAAGATCTTCCCGCTTGTTGGGGGAGGGGGAGTGGATGGTGCCGAAGGGAAGTCCAGCAGTTGCCTGCGTCTCCCACAGTACGCCTCCTGCCCCCAGCGGATAGCTTGCCACCACCTGCTCTTTGGATCATAGCCGAGCCACTCTCCTGTTGTGTCCATAACCCTTCTGGGACCCAGGGACATCTCTTCCTTGTGATCATTTCCTGAAATGGCCCCACCCTCAGGAGGCTGAACACAAGTTCCTACATATTCTACCCAAAATGATTTTTCAGGCACTCCTTCTGTCTCGGCTCCCTAGACCTTTGTGGAAATCTCCTCCAGATACATTTACTTACTGTGTAAACTTGGACAAGTTATTTAACCTTTCTGAGTTAATGCTGATTACCTTTCTCAGTTTCCTCATCCCATAAAATGGAAATGATGACAATTATATTGACTTTGAATGTTTTTCAAGAAATAGAGATAATGGTTCAATACAGATACTCAAATATGGAAGTTACACTATTATTTCTTCAGTCCAATTCTGCTTAAATCCATCTTACTGCTGATGTCTATTTATATTTCTTGGCCAGACATTCTTATTGTCCTGAAAGCATCCCTGAGTTGGGGTGGGATGGGACGATAGGAGGCAAAGCCTGAAAGTGAGGGAGAGCTGATATAATACTGCAAGCCTAAGTCAAATGTGAATTATTGGTCAGTATAATAACAACCTGAAAGGAGAGACAGAGGTGTGTTAACCAGTTAAGAAGACAGACACCAGAGACTCCAGGACAAGACAAATTTAGGAAAGAGGTAAGGGGAGGAGGGGCAGGATAAGACTCTCAGAGTGCTGGCAAGTAGTAGTTATTACTTTTTTAAAGGGGGAGGGGGGCACTTGTGGGGAGGAGCACTGGGTGTTATATGGAAACCAGTTTGACAACGAACTATTAAAAAAAATAAAGTGCATGTGCTAGTCTGTTCAAAGTACATGCTGATTTGGAGACTCGGAGTGGTCTTCTAAGAGTCAAATTGGACCTGGCTTCTCTTATGTTTACAAACTTCAGAGGATTCCATACTATTCCTTATAAATGAGATACAAGATTGACCTTGATCTAAGGTTTCCACACCTCTCTGATCTTATGTCTTACCACTGCTCACTACATATTCCAGTCTCTAGACCTATGGAAAGAATCAAAAATTACTCAATTTATCCTACGGTTCTATCTGCTTCTCCCTTTACTAGGAAATTCCCCTCCTGATGTCCAAGCATACTCCTAACAATCTCTCAATGTCAAATTCAAGTATCAACTTCCTTCTTGGAAGATTTATTCATTTCTGGAAGAAACGGCTGCTTCCTAAGCTGTATCCCTTCAATAGCTCACATCTTCATTCATTTAGAACAACTCTTGCTATGTATGTATATACATATGTACCTATATGTATTCATATATAAATATATCTGTATGTTTGTATGTGTGTATGAATATTTAAATCTGTATTCCCCTCACAGGTGGAAGGATCTGCCACTCTCAACCCTTACTCTATTCAAGGTGAAATGTAGACTTGTTGTTTCCAGGAATTGACTCACGTGGGATGGGGTTGTAGGTTAATTTATTTAAAACAGCAAAAAAAATAAGAAAGATAAATACTAATGGAAGAAAGAAAGAAAGAAAGAAAGGAAGGAAGAATTTATTCTATTGCATAATATCTGAAAAATAAGCTGCTTTCTGGATGGATGGGGACTGGCAGTTTTGACTCTTGCCGCAGTAACTGTCAGGTAGCATTGTCCTGTGCCTGTGTTCCTGCTTCCATTCCAACCTACACTGCAGCTTAGAAGTGGGGGATAAGCAGGCAGCCCTCAGTGACGTCTAAGTAGACAACAACATCTTCCTCCACTTACTGACCGCTATTCAAGCAACACTAGGCTGACAGGAGGATTCAGGTCAGTTGTTATAAATAATCCAGCCATCTGGTATCTCAAGAACAGAGAAAGGGGTCCTCTCTCTTCTATTTTGAATTGAGTCTTGATTCAAAACTCACCTCACTGGAGACAGAAGCAGAATTTCTGACTCAGGCCTCCTCTTGGGTTCCAATTTGCTGCCATCTTGTTCAGCGGTGGCAGTGCCAAGAAGTGTCTCAGGTGTGAGTGGAATGCATAGTCTCCATCAGAACATCTTTCCCTCCGCAAGAAATTTTAAATGTTCCTACAATAATACAATCTAAATATAAACCATGAACTTTCTATACCTAAGGACAAGTTCCCTATTTCCCCTTGCAACAGAATTGTCTCATTTCTAAAGGCTGTCCATTCCATAAATAATCCTGAGCAGTCATTGTTGTTGGATTTGTTCCCACAGTGCATTTTCTAGAATATTGTGGTAGTCAATAAATTTGACTATTCAAAGAATGAATAAGCCATTGTGGAATCTCACCAAAACATTTATTTAGTACTTTGCTAGGTGCTGATGGTTCAAAGACCAAAAACAAACAACAAAAACAACAAACAACAAAAACAAACAAACAAATAAAATGACCTTAGGAGAAAATCTTTGAGATTAAGGACTGGGCACTATGTTCACAGATTTTATACAAAAGCATGGCCCACAAAAGGAAAAACTGATAATAGGACCTCATCAAAATTAAAAGCTTTTTCTCTGTGAAAGCCCATGTGAGGACAATGAAAAGGCAAATTACAGACTGGAAGAAAATACATGCAAGCTATATACCCAACGGAGAACTAGTATCTAGAATATACAAAGGAATCTTAAACCTGAATGTTAAAAGTCAGTCTAATCAGAAAATGGACAAAAGATATGAACAGACATTTCACCAAAGAAGACATATAGATGGCAAATAAACATATGAAAAGATGTTTAATGTAACTAGCCATTAAGATATAGCTAATTTCCTATAGACAAGGGTCTAAAATACACAATGTATTTCAGGATAACACACATTTAATTTTGATACAAATATAAACTTTGCTACAATAGACTTCTATTTCTTTCCCCTTCCATTGTACTATTATTTTGATGCTTTTAACACTCTATGTTATAAACACCTTCCATGTTTATAATACAATGGCAATGTTTATGTATTTCATGAACCCAACAATTCATATCCAGTAGTGTAAGTATTGATCTAAATAATGTTGTGCTTTTCAAAGAAATGAATACTATTTTCTTCATTGCCATCATGTTTTCTTTAATAATTTCTACATATTTCCTTTAATTCTTTGAACAAATTAATAATGCCTGCGTTGAAATATTTATCTGCTGAATGCATCTGGCTCTCCTCAGAGCCAGTTTCTATTTATTGCTGTTTTTCCACAAAAGTACTTAATTTTTCTTGTTCTTTGCCTGCCTCTTATTTATTGTTGCTGTTCTTAAAAGCTGGATATTTTAGATAATGAAGTTGATTCATTTTTCTAAGATGTGTCTTTGGTTTGTGGTTTTAGTAACTTGCTTGGATTTTAACTGCACAGTCTATAGCCCCCATATGTAGGCTGCAAATATGTCTGCTCAGGTGTTTTTACCCTGGTTTTCTAGGACTTGTCCTGTTTCCGCATAGCCTAATGTGAGCCAGGGATCTGAAGAAAGTTTGTATTCAGTTTGGGCCTGTGTGGCTTCCAACTTCTGCTGAGAGATGCATGTGTGAGGAGGGGAGAACATTCCAGGTTTTTGCCTAATCCATGGTTACAAAGATCTATGGTTTCTTCTAGAATTTATATGGTTTTAACTTTTACATCTAAAGCAGTGGATCTATTTTGAATTAGTTTTGGCATAAATTGTGAGGTGAAGGTCAAGGTTCAGTTTGATTTTGCAAGTGGATAATCAGTCATCTTTGTACCATTTTTCATTTTTTAACTTATTTTTATTTTAGAGAGAATGCATGGGTGGGGGAGAGGCAGAGAGAGAGAGAGAGAGAGAGAGAGAGAGAGAGAGAGAGAGAGAGAGAGAGTCCTAAGGAGGCTCCACGCTCAGTGCAGAGCCCGACATGGGGCTTGATCCCACAACCCTAGGATCATGACCTGAGCCAAAATCAAGAGTTGAATGATCCACTGACGGAGCCACCCAACACCCCTCATCTTAGCACCATTTTTAAATCAACTCTCTTCTCTCCAAAGAATTACCATGGAAAATTTGTCAACAACCAATTGACCATATATGTGTGGGTGTACATCTGGATTTTACTTTGTTCATTTACCTATCTGTCTATCCCTAATGATGCTAATTAAGGCTAATGCTGCGTTTTTGAGGTACATTTAATAGCAGAAAGAGAGAACAAGATTCTACATATCTTATAAGTCTCAACGATTAACTGAAGTATAAAACTGACATTTTGTAAATATTTCAAACCACCGTTTCTTCAGAACTATGCGTCTTCTTCTTCTCTATAACCATAAAGCAAGAGGGACTATTATCTCCTTATAAACCTGATATTCTTCACAGTTTTATGTTGGAATGCTATTGGAAAGCATTGCAAAGCGGGGGAAAGCAAGCTTAAGGGAAATAAAGGAGGGAGAAGAAGAGAATGTTGAGAAATGGGCTATAAATATTTTTGCACATACAGTATGAAGATAGGGCAGTTTTTCCACTCCTGTTGATGGCTCTCTCTCTCTCTCTGGTACCTCTATTTGGTCAAGACATGATACACATTGAGATTTTCAGCAAAAACTTACTAAATGAAATTAAATAAAGCATGACTAATTGGTGACATGAATAATTTATTCTCCTGCTTATTTCATCCACATATTAGAAATGCTACTTTTTCTGATGGTGCTAGCTAATTAAGCCCTGACATGTTTCTCCCCAAAAATAGTAGCAGCAATTTAGTTGGGTAGATTTTTTTAATGCCAAATAGGAAATCATAGGCCATAGCTCAGTGTATGCTTAAAATGTGCTGTTTAAATCAGCTACTGTTTGACTACTGGAATATGAGAGGATGTCAAAACTAAAATGAGGATTAGAAATGGTGTGGGCCAACCCACTCATTTTCTATAAGTTAGCGATAATGAAAATAATAGCTGTTGAGGTACTCTAATCACTTAGATGTGTAAAAATAATAAGGCGAGTGATAATACTTTATATTCATTCAGTACTTTGAAGCTTTAAAAGGAATTCTGCATCCACAATTTTATTGGATGTTAATGACAAAAATGTGAAATTATATTATTATTTCTATTTTTCTGGCAATCATAACAGCTCACGAATCGGGTGTTTGCAAGATACTTTCCATGTGACGCTATGTCAATCCCTTTGTTAAATTCTTACAGCAATTCTAGGGGCTCAGAACTCTTAATATCCTCATTTCTAAAGACGAAGAAAATCAGACACTGAAATATCCACAGCTTGTTGCACACAGCCACCTCAGTAATAACAGGCAGAATTAGGATTTGAACTCACTCAGCTTGGCCTTGGAGCCTACGTTCCTGGTAAAACGATTAAGTGAAAAGAAAAGCACAGCTTTTCTTGGCTATGGAGTCAGCTTTCTTCTCCAGGCGAGGAAGTAAGTGACCTTGGATTTTTAACCTCATTTGACTGACTTTCAGGTACCTACTTCCACCTGTTCTGGGAGAGAATGAGCTCCCCGGTGGGGGGGGGGGGTACAATGATTTGTCACTCTGCATTCCTCTACAAACGCTTAGCAGTCTGAGTTAAGAAATCCATAGTCTAGTCTTTGATTCCTAAGTTGCTGTGTCTTTTTCCTGAAGACATGTTTAATCTGTTTTGTCATGCTGTGGCACACACTGGGATCAATAGGTGTGTTGGTAAACAGAAGCGGTGTACCACTGAGTCTCTTTGTGGTGCTCTTCTTAGTCAAACCTTGGCCTTGACCTCTGACAGCACTGGGGAGCCATCGAATGACTTTCCTCATGACAGCATCACGGGACATCTCTATTTCACTTCCTCTCCCTGCCATCCCTCCCTTGGCAAGAGAGGAGAGTCACCTGTATCTCAGAGAAAACGAATCTGTGCCGCTCTGCCTGTCAAAGAAAACCTAGCTGAGGAAACATCCAGATGTTAAAAGCTAGGTCATTCCTTTAAAAAGACTCCTACGTATCTACAATCAGAATGGTTATATGATTCTTCTTTCCAGGACCAGTCCAATGAAAACAAAACAAAAATGAAAACAAACCACATCTCTGTTCCCGAGTTATTTGCTGTTCCTCAAGGACAAAAGTTATTTATGCCTTATATTCATCTTTGGGAATGAAGATCCTAGAACTGACCTTGGTGTGTATAAATTTTCAATTAACTTGCAAGGATGGATGGGAAGGATGGCTGGCATCCCACAGGCTGGGTACCCCGCATACATTAGCTTATTTAATCCTTGCCTTGGTAGGCTGGATGGCATTATCCTCGTGGTACAGATGAAGAAACCTCAGAGAAGTGATCTTTGTCAACGTTATACAACTCTTTAGTGTTAGAAGTGGAGAAAAAAAAGAAAAAGTAAATAAGAGGAGAAGAAGAAGGATAAAGAAGGGATAACAGGAAGGGGAATTCGGCAGATTTGTGCACATTTGGTTTTCAGCGAATGACTACAGGTAAATATTTTCTGTAATCCCTGTCCTAAATGATTATTAAAGACATCAGTTATAGCCCTTAAGCTGTCAGAGCAAACCCACTATTAAGAGAAAATGGTTTCCTTTTGGTTCCCATCACATTTTAACCTCCATGATACTAAACTGGAAAGATTGGATCCCAATAATAATGTTCAAAATCATTTACACACATATGTACATCCCACACGGACACACAGACAGACACAGGAAAAATAACAAACTTGAGTTTGCTTCTTCGAGCAAACCCTCCATGCCATCTGTAAGCCTTCTTAAAATAAGAGTATGCACATGGTTTTGCTGGTAAAAGCAGCGGTTTTGAGGTTGCAGGGGTGAGTCCCTTTCCCTGTTTCTTTGTTCATTCCATATTTGTTATTCAATACCATGTAGCAGGCACAAGAATCACAGGAGTGACCAAAATACTTACAGTTCCTGACTTCAGGAAAGCACAAATAACGAGTCAGTTAAACCTGCAATTGTCATAAAGCCAGTGAATGCTGCAATGGTGAATTTTTAGTAGTGCGGAGATAACAAGGAAATGAGAATTGAAATGAGGCCTGATGCATAGTGGAAGTAAGCCCAGTTTGGAGAGTAACATGAAGAAAATTAGATCTTGGGCCCACAAATAGGATTAAATCTGCAAACTCAGTTTCTGTATTTGTAAACCAGTCATAGAAACTATCTCAGAAGGTCATTGTTTCGATTAAGTGCAGTGATACACACTGCTTGTCATCGACCTGACTCAGGGTGCAAACTCACCGATTGTTTTCACCACAGTGGTGTGAAAAGCAGAGGTGAGTCCCTTCCATCAGCTGCGCTCATACTCGGCTAGAGATAAACCCTGAATTACTATCCCCGTTAACCCACAGCTGTGTAAAATTAGCGAGATTCAAGGACTGACAAGCCATACCAAAGGCCATTTTGCAGAAAACTTTGAACAGCTAGGTATCAATAATAAGCATTTGTATCCGGGGGCCTAGAGCCTTGAGCTGACACAGAGGAGATACTTAATACATGTTTGTTGAATAAATAAATCAATTTTTATTCTATTATCAAGATCCCAGATCTGTTTACAGAGAAGGCTAGCTTAAAATTTTTAATGCTGATCCAGTTTTATTCATACGCATATATAATAGACACAACGATTTTTGCCTCATCAGCCAGAAAAAAAATGCAAAAACTAAATTTTCTCTGCAATATGCAAATTTTAAAATCATCCAGATAAGTGAATATAATTATTTCCATAATTGATTTGTAAGGACATAGGTGCGATCCGGCCCTCCTCACCGGCCCTTCCCAGCCTTCCCAGAGCAGATCGCGGGGGTGGGGGGGGGCCCTGTACTTAAAGGGGAAGGCGCCAGCTTCTCCTGAAAGAACGCACCTTAAGGAGGGACAGCTCCTGCGGCGCCCAACCGGGAGAGACCAGCCGATACCTTTGACCTTTCTAGAGGCGGGCCTAGTCACACCCCGCGTGGGGTGTCCTGGGCCCACTCTGATTGCACAATACTCCAACTATTGTGATTGGCTCCCACAACTGCCAGTATTGATGGGGGGGCAGGGATTGGATCACTGTACACCTGTCATCATTTCCTGTAACTCCCCCTCCCAAAGGCATACAAGGCCCTGCCCTACCTTGTTCCGGGCTCTCTCCACGTGGCAAGCGGGTGGGGTGGAGACTGTGAGCCCGAGCTTAAGCTTGTAATAAAGGCCCTGTGCTTTTGCAGGCATGACTCGGTCTCCATAGCAATCTCTGGTGTTTGTTTTGGGGTGATTTTACAAACTTGGACACAAAAAATTGAATTTTCAAAAATAAGTATTGACATTTGTAGAGAAGAGCTGAGCACTGGAAAATGTTTTTATTTTTCCTGCAATTTATTTTTCTTTTAATCCATTTTTGTTTTTTATTGAGTGTGCTGTGCTGAGCATACCATTATGATTAAATTGTGACTCAAATAACAGAATTAGTTCTACCATTGTGTCAAGCCTAAAGAAGAAGTGAGTCTACCATATCGATGTTTATGGTTTCCATAGCTGGGATCAATAGTAATAAAAGTTTGTGTTTTGAATGCAAAGTGCTAGTTCATTGTGCTCTACCAGGGGAATACCTGAGAAGTTTTGCTTCTTTCTTGATGTTCTAAGGTATTGAACGGAAAATATTACACATGCCTATAAATACACACACAAAATTAGTTATTTAAAGATAACAATCAATGTTACCCAATTGGTTTTACTTAAAATACCTACATATTAGTCAGCCCTTGTCTCCAAAGATACCAGATTTTGCAAGATGTATTTGTCCCATGGGGCAGATATGTTTTGTGTCCAAATTAGGAGGGTACTTTATATTTGGGGAAAGTATTTTGTCTTAACTAATTTACGAACTTCAAGAATCCATACATGTCTATGCTTTAATTACACAAACAGTCCTGGGGCACCTGGGTGGCTCAGTCGGTTGAGTGTCCGACGTTAGCTCAGGTCATGATCTCGCAGTTTGTGAGTTCGAGCCACATGTCAGACTCTGTGCTGTCAGCTTGGAGCCTGGAGCTCACTTCAGATTCTGTGTCCCCCTCTCTCCCCTTCCCTGCTTGTTCTCTGTCTCTCTCTCGCTGGCTCAAAAAGAAATACACATTAAAAATATTTTAATAGACGAATAGTCCTGAAATGTCCCTACCTGTCAATCCTGATTCATCTCCTTCAAGGTTGTAACTTCAACAATTCTGGACTTTTACCCCTAGTATTTATCTCCATACCTCTAAATACTAGGCTGAAATTTAATGATTATTATATTTTTGGTTAGACAATAGTTCTTGGCACTGGGAAATGATAGAGGCAAACTAAGCTTTTCTATAACTTATTTCCCCTCCCAGTAGCTATCTTATCCTTCACTAAATTAAATATCAGAATTTACATGATAATGAGTACACAAGTGTTCTTTGCTGAACTGAGTTGTGCCATATGATTCTATCTCTGGTCTTGACAATGTTCTGTTTATCTAGGGAAATACTCCACCATGTCCTCCACACATTGTTAATATTTTCTATTGGCTAAATTATTAGTCCCCTCTTTCCCGAAACAATCTCTGAACCATTATTACTATCTGCCTAATTCCTCTGCTACTTCATCATCATCCTTCCCACCATTTCCCTAGAGTATCACCAATGGACTTCCTTCTATTACTTGCTGATGTTGGATCTCCAAGAACCAAAATCATAAGCCTTATTTCCTTGCTTATTTTCTTATTGATTATTGCTGATTATTTTCTCTAATACCTGCCTGATGATAGGTTATAGCAAATAAATTTTTATATGGTATCTTTGCACGTGTGAAAATTTCTTTTTGCTCCTTTCACGTTTGCTTGATAGATTGACTGCATAGACAGTTCTCCATTGAAATGAATTATATTCAAAATATTGAAAATATTGCTATTCTGACTCCCAACATCCAGTGTTACTGTCCAGAAGATGGCTGCTTTGGGAACTTTTCACCCTACATATATGACTTGTCTTTCTCTTGGGAGACTTAAACATTTTTTCTTTATTCTTGCTATTCTGAAATTCTTTAATAATATCCTTAGTGTGCGCCTCTTTTTTCCGGTTCAGTGCCAGACATATACTTTATCAGAGACTTGTGTTTTCAATACTGGCAAATCATACTATATTTTTTGTTATCGTTAGTTTCCTCCTTTCTGTTCTCTGTGTTCGCCGTGTCTCAATCTCTCGCCTTTTTAGACTCCCATTTTTCAGATATTGTACCTTCTAGAATGATGCTCTGATTTTCATGTATTCTATATGCCTTATCTCTGAGTTTGTTTCCTGGGAGATTTTCTCAATATTATTTTCCAAAAGATTAATGCTATTTTAATTTCAGTCATTGGATTTTTATATTTTAAGTACTTTAAAAAATTCTGTTTCTTTTTGAATAGTTCATTCTTATTTCGTGAAAGCAACAGCATCTTTTCGTCTTCTCAGGATATTAATTCCAGATGGGGTTACTCCAGAGGGAGTTTACTTTTTCTTAGTTTTTTCATTATTTCTGTTTCTTCCAATTTCCTGTTTGTTTGTTTGTTTGTTTGATTATTTTGATCTTTCACATATGTCAGAGATTTTTCCTTAAATATCTGGTTATCTGTCTTCTTATAATAAAGAGAAGGGAGTGAAATCTTCTGTCTGCAAGATGGGCTTGTCTACTGGTGGGCTTTACTATAAAGTGATCGAGACCAGTCATCAGTCTCCTGCCTGTAGAATTTTGGGGGTCTGACAACTTCCTTTCATTTTGTCTAGTCTCTGTCCCTTTAAGTCCAGATTTGTAGCATTTGGGCCAGCCTAACATTCTCAAATTCTTTATGGACCTCTTGTGTATGACCCCCAAGCTCATACCATTAGACAAGAGGGTCCCCCACAGATCCTTGCTGAATAACTCCTATTCTTATTCCTCATCTCCACTGTTGGCCTCTGATGAGATAATTGAATAGATTATAAAAGTTATCCAGCCACACCACCGGTCATCTCTTCAGAGTATGCTTTCCCAACAGCAGATGTCCTAATGTTAGCCTCGGTGGCCCTCTAGATAGGCAGGGAGTAACTCAAATAATCCAAGGCTCATTTCCTTTTGCTTTACAACTTCTTCTTCAGGACACTTCTTTCACCTCACATTTTACTGTGAGCAGCAAGGAGAAACCAGAAGGCACCTTCAGCAATTCCAAAGCCACTTCAACATGTTTAAGTATTTGTTCCAGAAGAATCCCTCTTTTCAGTTCCAGAATCACTGAGAACTATCCCTATTTGTGGTGATCTCTAGATAGTTTTATTTCTTCTGAAGACTTGGAAGTTTCTCCAGATAGTAACCCACTATTTTACTTTAGAAGAATGAGAAGTGGAATTATTTCCATCATTCTGAGGGCAGGAGCAGGCTTTCCCCACATCCCATCTTTTGGTCCTGTCCCCCCTGCCCCCAGCCCCTTTACTCTACCTGCTGTCTGTCCCTGAGCTTCAAGCTTCTCACATCCAGTCTCCCTGGAAACAAATCTGTGGTCTCTTCCAGGGCTTGTGGGTGGGAGGTGGGATCTACCTGGCTTTGTATGTACAGACCTCCCACAAGTCTTTTTGTTCTCCCTTCTGGTGGGTTTTATGCCTCCATGCTCATCCGTATGAGGCTCCTGGGAGTGAAATGGGCATCCCTGCTCAGTCTCCCCGTTGAAGCACCGAGCCAGTTTGCTTTCCCTGCATTTATAGTCCCTGCTTCTCTTCTCGCCTTTTTCCCCCAAATATTCCAAGACTTTTCTTCTGTTGTTTCCCTATTTTCTTTTTTGGGATTTTGCATTTAATTTTTTAAAAATTTTTAAAATATTTATTTATTTTTGAAGAAGAGCAAGACAGAGTGTGAGCAGGGGAGGGGCAGAGAGAGAGGAAGACGCAGAATCCAAAGCAGGCTCCAGGCTCTGAGCTGTCAACACAGAAGCCCATCGCAGGGCTTGAACCCACGAGCTGTAGGATCATGATCTGAGCCAAAGTCAGAAGCTTTACTAACTGAGCCACCCAGGTGCCCCAGGTTTTTACATTTCAATGGCCAAAACTTTATCATTTAAAAAAAAAAAGGTTTTCAGGAGAGGAGGAAACAGATTTAGATGGCTAATGTTGCATATTGAACTGGAAGTCTATAATTAAAAAAATAACTATGAATATGACTAGTTTAATAGCATAAGAAATTAAAAATGTTCAAATTTTATAATTTATAAATTGCTATTAGATAAGATACTGTGTATACTTGAATGTGGCAACTCTTGTACCATATCTCATTACCGTCTTCTTGCAGATGGAAGGACAAAAGCTATAGAGACTTTTTTCAATAACTAAACTTTCTTTTTTTCTTCTGGTCTAACCATAGAGTTTAAATGACACTCAAGCTCATGCATCCAGGATTGAGAGTTAGGTATGATTAAAGGTACTTCTCTTTACTTTGTGTTATGTGCAGGTCTGGGCTAGCAAGTAGACAGACAGAATATGGGCTCAGGGCAGCAGGGAAACTGGAGCATACCCACAGGTCCATATTCAAGTGTTGATCTGGGTCCTTTGGGAGACAGAGGTAATTAGATGCACACAAGGTTTATTGGGGGGAAACACCTGTGGAAGTTAAAGAGGAGAAAGGTGGAGAAGGTGGGGGAGCTTTAAGACTGCAATGTGCGTCCAACACCTCTGAAGGAGAGAGAGCAGGAAGGAGTAAGAAAAGCCTCAGACAGTAGAATTGTTCCAAGAAGGGTTCATCCAAATTGATATGAGTCCTCAAAACAAAGTCACCTACTGGGAGTCCCAGTGGGCCTGGGTTAGTATCTTTTATGCTCTCTAATTGTCTGAATTTGTCTTGAATACAGATACAGTGGTGGATCTGTATGACCGAGTTAATATTTATATTAATATAGAGTAAAGACACCAGCTAGGACCATTAGCCATGTTTGCTCCCTGGAGCAGGAGATCTGAGGGGCACATTTCCATGATCACTTGACATTATAATTAAAAAATAATTTTTAATGTTTATTTACTCTTGAGAGAGAGAGAGAGAGACAGAGCGTGAGTGAGTCAGGGCAGAGAGAGAGGGAGACACAGAATCTGAAGCAGTCTCCAAGCTCAGAGCCATCAGCACAGAGCTCAGTGCAAGGCTTGAACTCATGAACTGTGAGATCATGACTTGAGCCCAAGTCAGATGCTTAACTGACTGAGCCACCCAGGGTTCCCAATGCAATATTTTTCAAATTAAGTATTTACGTTGTCATAAAAATGTAAATAATTGCCATTAAAAATCAGGAATATTCTGTCTTTCTAACATTTATTCTATAGGCTGGTACTGGTTTTTTAAAATTTGTATGAAACTGGGTTGAATCCCATAATCTGTTCAATTTTTTTAAAACATTTATTCATTTGGGAGGCAGAGAGAGACAGAGCATGAGCAGGTAAGAGGCAGAGAGAGAAGGAGACACAGAATCAGAAGCAGGCTCCAGGCTCTGAGCTGTCAGCACAGAGCCCGATGCGGGGCTCGAACTCACAAACTGTGAGATCATGCCTGAGCTGAAGTTGGATGCTCAACCGTCTGAGCCACCCAGGCGCCCCATGAACCCCATAATCTATTCAAGTCTTTATTAGGTCCCTGACCTAATAATGATAAAGACAACAAGAATCCTTTTGCTTTGTCTCCTTCCTGATTTGGTCTTATTTCACTTGACAATATTTCTTTGCCAACAGCAATGCCTGGTACTGGGCTGGGTACATATGTTCTCTTAACACATGCTGCCAATGTAAAAGGGTGAGATATGTAGGACTGACTTGCTGCTCTTCTAGTTGATGATACTTCTTCAGAAACTGGAGGAAAACAATAGCTGATCTTGACTAAAAGATAAAAGATGGGGCGCCTGGCTGGCTCAGTTGGTTAAGTGTATGACTCTTGGTTTGGGCTCAGGTCTTGATCTCACTGTTTGTGGGCTTAAGCCTAAGCTATGTCAGGCTCTGCACTGGCAAGCACGGAGCCTGCTTGGGATTCTCTGTCTCCCTTTCTCTCTGCTCTTACCCCTCTCTCTCTTTCTCTCTGTCTCTCTCTCTCTTAAAAATAAATAAATAAATATTTTAAAAATTAAAAGAAAAAATATAGTTTATTCAGGCTGAGAAAACGAAGAGAATACATTTTTTCTATCACTAAATGGCTTCTCGCCCTGGACCTTGGAACCTTTCTGGGTTCGACATATCTTTGTCAATAAGAAACAAAAGTGGACTTATGTATAATCTCTTACATCCCTCGAATGGTCTAGGACTCCAGCGAAGACTCGGTTACTCTGAGGGAAAGCTATTTTTTATCACTGATTGCTTCTATTCTCTGCCTTGACGGTACTGTACTTTTTAACGTCGTGGTTCCAGTGAGGAAGAACATCTGGTGGAGTGCAAAGCAACACTTATTTTTAGCCAGTGATAAGCTGCAGATGTTGGATTTTTAAAAAATTTGTGCTTCATGCAATGCAAGGGAACTCATTCACTTTCTATTATCGCCCCTGCTCTACTTCTCCCAACGAGACGCTGCTTATAAGCTAATGTCTGGAAAATTTAGCAATTTTCTCTTGATGGACAATTTGGACAACACTGTTAGAATTAAAGCCCTGAAAGAAATATCCAAATTGACGGACTAGTATAGTCAGTATAAATCTATACTTTTATTACATTTTTTAACGGGAAGTTGTTGACTTTATTTTTAATTCATCAAAATGTTGCTTCAGAAGTTGTAATCCTTCAGTGATTGTATGGGTGACTTTATTTTATTTTTTTAAAATAGTTTATTGTCAAATTGGTTTCCCTATAACATCCAGTGCTCTTCCCCACAAGTGCCCTCCTCCATTACCACCACCTCTTTTCCCTTCAACCCACGTTTCAGTATTCAATAGTCTCTCAGGTTTTGAGTCCCTCTCTCTCCCCAACTCTCTTTCCCCCTTCCCCTCCCCCTGGTCCCCCAATAGGTTTCTCCTGTTCTCCTGTTAGACCTGTGAGTGCAAACATACGGTATCTGTCCTTCTCCGCCTGACTTATTTCGCTTAGCATGACACCTTCGAGGTCCATCCCCTTTGCTACAAATGGCCAGATTTCATTCCTTATCATTGCCATGTAATACTATACTTTTATTACACAGTGCATGGGGTGGAGGGGCCGGGCAAAACCTCTCTTCAAATGGTTCAAAAAGAATGTTATTTCTCCTTTGGCGTTGACCCCTTTGCATTACATTTATTTGTTTACTTGTCTGTCTCCCTAACTAGATGGTTAGTTCTTAAGCTCAAGAACTATGTCCCATTTGTCACACCACTTGCAGCACTAGGGCATGGTGCCAGTCACATAACAGAAATGTTTGCTAAGTAATGAGCAAAGGGATGGAAGAGTACATTTAATAAATAAACATTTAAAGGCTATGTCGATTTATAGTTCTAGAGAGTTTTCTCAGAGATCATCCAGTATTTTCCTTATGCTTTGGCCTGATTCTTCAATGGGAATCCTCTTGCTATTTCGAATAGTGCTTTAATAATCAACAAATATGTATCGAGTATTTATTCTGTTCCAGGTATTGTTCAAGATGCTAAGAGTTGAACAGTGAATTTAAAAGCTTGGGTCCTTCCTTCTGGAGACTTGGGTTCTAGAAGTGACTCAGACAGTAACCATGTTTAAAAAATATATATATAATTCCAGGTACTAACAAGATATTCGGAAGAATGATGTAGACTATGGTAGTCATTGATGCTGTTTACGGATGCTTCCGTATCCTTCTGGGAATATGGTAGAATGGCAGCTTCCCACCATCTTGAATTATGTATGCCTGTGATGACTCACTCTTGACCAGTTAAACGTAAGTAGAAATGACAACCCTTGTGCTGGAGATGCTTATGCTCTTGTCTCTGCCTCCCGCCAATAGTTAGGAGTGATGAGTAAATGGTGGAGGACCTGGCAGCATGGCTCCTGCAGGAAGAAACAGTGGAGCAGAGCCCGCAGCTGACTTGCGATGGGGAAAGTAAACCAGGCTCCCGGACCTAATTCCAAAGCATTTGTTGGGGGAGGGGGTGCATGTGGCTTTCCACATAATGCCAAACAATTCTCAGATACCAGCAAGGTGGCTGAAAATTCAACTCAGTTTTGACACTACCTATTCAGAAATTGTATTCAATTCTAAAGGTTAAGGGTTCAGAACTGTACGACTATCTCTCCAGCCCACTTCAAATGTCAGTCGCAAGCCCAGGCTGTTCCTTATGTTCTGAGTGACCAGGTACAGACTGGAGGTTCCAACAAGCTCCTCCAACTCTGGATGCCAATCCGCAAGTGCTGGTTGTCACCACCTGTACTTCTGACGGACTGGATATAAATCAGAGATGCTCATGACCCTCTCCTTGAGTTTGATCAATTTGCTAAACAGAACCCAGAAAGCCCATTTACTCACTAGATTACTGATTTATTTTTAAAAGGCTATAACTCAGGAATAGCCAGATGAAAGACACGCAGAGGGCAAGGTCTGAGGAAAGAGCATGGAGCTTCAGGCCCTCTCTAGGAGTGCCATTCTGCCCACATCTCCATGTGTCCACCAGTCCAGAAACTTTCAGAACGGCCCTCTTGGTTTTTTATGAAGGTTTCATTACACAGGTATGACATGTTAAGTCATTGGCCATAGGTGACTGATTCAACCTACAGCCTCTCTCCCTTCCCAGAGGTCATGGAATAGGATTCAAAGTCCCAAACTTCTAATCACATGGTTGGCTCTCCTGGGAACCAGCCTCCATCCTTAGGCACAGTCTAAACTCACCTCATTAACCAAACAGAAGACACCTTTCTCATTCTCAACACTTAAGGGGATCTCAAGGGTTTGGGGGAGCTGTGAGCCAGGAACAGTGGACAAAAGACCAAATATATGTGAGAATTTCATTTGCATATTTATAATCTTCATATATTTCTTGTAAGTCACAATACTGCAATATGGGAGGGAGCAAGGACTCAGCCTTGAATTTGATAAGCTACTGGTTTTGGACGGTGGTTTTTTTTCCTGCATTTGCCTTTGTATGTCATCCTTGTTCAGGGGCCATGCTAATCTTCTCTGTATCGTTCCAATTTTAGTATATGTGCTGCCGAAGCAAGCACTGATTTGCCTTTGTAAAAGCTCTGTGATATTAGGTGGTGAAGAGGTTATCCCTGCATAAGCATAGAGTCCAGTGAGGAGGACATTGTAGTCCTCTAGGGAGGAGGCAATGGTGACTTTAATTTGGATGATGATGGGAGAGTTGGTGAGATGTGGTCATTGTCATTATTTGAAGATGTGATGTAGGTTTGATACACACTATCCTTTAGAAACCCATCTTTAGTTTGCTGTACAAACATGAGGTAATACTGAGGTTTTATGAGGAAACATTGAAATCTATTTTCACAAGCAAATTACTTTTACATGGATGGGGTCTGCTCTCAGTTCAGATGCATCAACCTCAGATTCTCCATAGTATATATAAAATTCAGACAAAATAAAAAGAAACAGTAGCTTGAAATTTTATATGCGGAAGACACTCATTTTACTTAGCAGAACACTTGTGAAATATGTAGAAATTTTTTGTTTGTTTGTTTGATGTTACTTTTTCAAAGACATCATGTTTGAGTGGAAGAAATGAAAATACGACTTGGAATCGGAGCCTGGGTTCTCCACTCCTGGTCTTGCTCCTGACCAGCTCTTTGATCTTGAGACTCAATTTATTTACCAGTAAATGGGCATAACATGCCTTTTGGGACCAGTTCTGATGCTGGTGCTTGAGATCCTGATTGAGGTAGACCTGATTAAGAAGACCATGTAATATCTAAATGGCAAACTAATACTATCTGGTGGCTTACCTACTTCACAAAGACAAGTTAGGGTCTTTATTTTTAAATTATTATGTGTTCTGTGCACAATACTATGTGAATTAAGTGTAGTCTCAAGTTACACTTGAGAAAACTAGAGCCTTCTTTGGAATCTGATGTCTGTTAGAGCTTTGGGTAACAAAAGGTCAAGTGCCAACTAGGTCAAGTGTTGTGCTAGAGTCTGGGATACAAAAATAAATATGAGGTCACCATTCTCAAATAATAGAATAACTCTTACTAATTGCCAACATTCATTAAGTGCATACCATGTGCCAGGAACAATGTCAACTTTCATTATTTCATGCAATCTTCTTGGTGACATTATAGAGTGTGCACCATCATTATCTTTATTGAACCGGTGAGGCAATAAGTGGAGGCTTTAACTTAATCAAGTTTGAATGCTCAGTAAGGGGGTTTTGGGGCTTGAATCCCAGCTTATCCAGATGCCTTCAAACTCAAGGATTCCCAGTAAGTACTGACATGTTGCTGGGTGAATTCCCAAAGCTGTTGGCTCTCTCCCCAGGGAACTCGGGGAAAACGAGCAATTTTTGTGGCTCCAAAGCCGAGTTCAAGCTTCTCTGCTATCAGGAAACCTCTTGAGTCTGCTTCCAGAAAATAAGAGTGAACAAAAAGGCTTCTTACTCTGGGTCAGTCAAACATGGAAAATCATTAAAATATTGCCATGTGGCTGCCAGCAAGGAGATCTAGACAGACTGACAGGAAATATCTGCCAACCATGAGGACCAAGTCTTGACTTTGAAGTTTGGGTAGGAGTTTGCTCTCTGGCTGAGTTACACTCTTCCTCTTTCTGCCACCCAGAAGTCAGCTCAGTATAAAGTCTAGGGGGACATGTGATTGAGAGCATACGACTGTCCCCAGACTTCCAGGGAATGAGAATGACACACAGCAGACTTTGGAGTTTCACAGCAGTATGCACATTGGATATTTGGGTATTTGGATGTTTGGTGTTAGGACACTAATCAGACTGACTTTACCATGAACTGAACTGTGCCTTTAGATGGGAAATGTTTATGTTTCCGTTTTTTCCTCTGCATGTCCACTTCTAGCTCTCAAAATGTCTTCCTCCTAATAAAGCAAAGACATGATCATTTGATTAAAAAAGTTCATAGCCTGTCATGACCTTAGACACATATTTAAACCTCTTTATACAAAATTCAAGGGATGTCAACATGAAGCCCCATTTCTGTCCTTGCTAGTCTCCCTCCCCACCTTCTTCTCAGATTATTGACGATCCCCAAATCTGTCACACACTTTGACATATTTGCGGCTGTGCACACATTTTTCCCCCTCTGCTCAAAACGCATGCCCTCTGACCTCAACTTTCCAGGACTCTGTCTAATTATCCCCATTCGTGGCCTCTACCACAGCCCCCTAGTGTCCTTCCTTGGGCATTCGTGGAGGGACCTTCAAAGCTGGACCACATCTTTTCATGTCTTTGTCTAGAGTATTTAACACAGGGCCTGGGATAGTAGCTGTGAAATAAGTATTAAAGAATGGGCTTCATCTTTGCTAATTATGTGGCTCTTGTGGATCCCGGTGTCTCTTTTTGTTTCAGTGTCTGTCATCTCTATCACCATTTCCCCATAAACCAGACTTTTTCTCCTCTCTCTATTCCATTGGCTTTGCTCTAGTGTTTCTCTTTCTTCTTCTTTTTTAAAAATTTTTTTTAAATGTTTATCTTCGAACGACAGAGAGAGACAGAACATGAGCAGGGGAAGGGCAGAGAGAAGGAGGCACAGAATCTGAAGAAGCCTCTAGATTCTAAGCTGACAGCTCAGAGCCCGATGTGAGGCTTGAACTCCCAGACTGCAAGATCATGACCTAAGCAGAAGTCAGATGCTTAACCAACTGAGCCACCTAGATGCCCCTTGTGTTTCTCTTTCTAATCAGCTAGATTAGCACTGAGTAGCCCCCCTCCCCAGACTGGTGAATTTTTCTTTATGTTTCTTGCTTGCTAAAATATTTGGCTCACTCATTTGCTAACTCAGGGTCCAGAAGCATACGAATGCTCTTTTTTTTTCATAATATTTTATTGTCAAATTGTTTTCCATACAACACCCAGTGCTCTTCCCCATAAGTGCCCTCCGCCATCACCACCACCTCTTTTCCCCCCTCCCCCTCCCCCTTCAACTCTCAGTTCATTTTCAGCATTCAATAGTGGTTTTAAAGAAGATAGCCCTAAGGAATGGTTAAAAAGAGCATTCGAAGACATGAACCGTTCCTTCTTTAAAACTGCTAGAAAATCCAACCAGAAGAAAAAAAACAGAATTTTCAGTTCTTCTTTGGGCTGGAGACAGTTAATTCATTACCCCCCTCCCAGCCAATGGCACATAGCCACAGTTCATGTTTGGAAGACGGGTCTATCTGAGCTATGTCAGCTCAAAGAACTCAGGTCAAGAAATGACGGATGTATTAGCTTCATTTTACAAATACATAGATAAGAAGCAGTAAGGCTTGTGAAAAGCCATGTAGCTTTGAGGGAGAATGGATTCTGGAGGATGCAAGCATGCAACTCTAGTTAAGAATGCCGTAAATCATTCATCAGTGGAAACCATATTATAAATATTTTATGTGCCAAGCTCTATGCCAGGTGCTGTGACGACACTGATGAATAATATCATTTCCTGGCTTTCGTCAAGTTCGTCAGGTAATCCAACAATTACAGCACGATATAAGAAGTTTCATCCTAGAAGCTGTCCAGAGGGACTAATTTAGTACCAGAGGAAATCTAGAATCAGTTGGCCATGATCGGTTCAGATTTTTGCAGTCGATTTAAGCATTGTCTTCAATGCTTTTTATTCTGAGACCTTCTGCTAATTCCTGAAATTGAAGATAAATCCTCTTCAAACAAAATTATTTTAAGAACTTCAGCAACAGGAAACCCTCTGGGACCCCCTGTTAAGCAATATCAATACAGACTAATTGAGGTGCTCTGGAGACAGAATCTAAGGCGACTTCGGTGTGCACATTAGTGCTTTCTCCCTGCTCCCAAGTGTTTCGAGATGATTTGGGCTGTGTTTGTTGCTTTGGGGTGCAGCTTCTCAGCATCCCGTGCTTCCCTCGAATGCACAAAATCTTTGACAAGACATATAATTCCCTCTTCTGCTCAATTTCAGTCAAAATATCTTCTTTCTTCTCTATCCGTCAGTTTGGGCTCCGTGCCCTGCTTCCTGGGTTGGTCTTCAACAGGACTGGAGGGGATTTAATTGTTATTTTGTTCTTTTGTTCTCCCTACCACCTTTCGCTTGCTCCCTTTTTGCTAGACAGGGACTCTGTGTGTCCACTGACATTCTAAGGTTCAGCCAGTTTGTTCACACACTTTTCACTTTCTCATCATGCTAAGGGGAGACACTGCTAGCGGCTGAATGATTCCTGGGAGCATTGTTGGAGGTTGATTAGTGGAGACCAAATTAATTGCAAGCAGGCACATTACACAAGCCCTGCTTTAACGAATCTTTAGTTTCTAAACTTAGAGACTTGAATGATAGACTGTTAAATTTTAAAAATATAGAAAAATATTTAAAAATACAGAGAAAGAAAGACTAATATACATTCTCACCAGCCAGAATAAACATTCACATTTGGCCCATTGACTTCCAGTCATTTTTTCCCCACACATAATACTACTTTTTAAATTATGCAAAATATATATGCAGATTGTATTTACCCTTTCCAAAAATATCTAGAGCACTTTTGTTGAAACTTGAAGCCCTTGTTGACTTCTCTGTGTCTCTATACTCCCAAACACTACTTCACCCCAAACCCACACATATCCCTTGAAGGATAGCATTATTTTGAGTTTGGGTGAACCTTCTTGGTGTTTTCTATATTATGCACCCAAATCATAGGAAGTATATAGTATAATTTTTCAATTCCTATATATGGTTAGTAATGCATGTAACATTCTTTCGCTTTCTTTTTAACTCAAAAGAACTTTTTGTATGGGACCCTGGGTGGCTCAGTCAGTTGAGCATTTGACTTTGGCTCAGGTCATGATTTCATGGTTCATAAATTCCAGCCCCACATCGGGCTCTCTGTTGTCAGTGCAGAGCCCACTTCAGAGCCTCTGTCTCCCTCTCTCTTTGCCCCTCCCCTGCTCTCTCTTTCTCAAAAGTAAATAAATAAAAACATTTTAAAAGAACTTTTTGAAGATCTTTCCCTCCTGTTTCGTGTAGACATAGTTCAGTTCTCTGAACCTCCACTTCATATGTATCTACTACTAATCCAGTCCTTGTTAAACATTCAGGTTGTTTCCAATTTTCCCCTGTATAAACAATGCTGCCAAGGTCATCCTATGCTTTTTCCTGTACTTATTTCTCTAGAATAGGAATCCCAAACACAATAACCAGAACATAAGGTTAACATTTTTTAATATTTTTATTGATCATGTGTGAGGATGCTCTCTTCTGGGGAATTCAACAGTGGGCTTGAATATCCTTAAAATATATTATTCTTTTAGCTGCATAGTGGACTTGTTACATGTACAAAACAGTTGGTAGGAACCCCATGAGACAACAAGAGGCTAAGTTTCAGAACAACTTGGACATTTTGTATGGAAACCGTAAAGAACTTCAACATGTTCACTTACAATGTTTGGAACTCTTTGACAAGCTGAACGGAGTTCAGACTTCTAGGGCAGGAACGTAAAATTGGATGCTTACAGCTGCCTTAAAACAATGTGGCCCTCCGCTATTGTTGACTGAGCTCCCTTCCAAAAGTTTTTTTTTAAATAGTTTACTGTCAAATTGGTTTCCATACAACACCCAGTGCTCTTCCCCAGAAGTGCCCTTCTCCATCACCACCACCTCTTTTCCCCCTCCCCCTTCCCCTTCAACCCTCAGTTCATTTTCAGTATTCAATAGTCTCTCAAGTTTTGTGTCCCTCTCTCTCCCCAACTCTCTTTCCCTCTTCCCCTCCCCCTGGTCCTCCATTAGGTTTCTCCTGTCCTCCTGTTAGACCTATGAGTGCAAACATATGGTATCTGTCCTTCTCCGCCTGACTTATTTTGCTTAGCATGACACCCTCGAGGTCCATCCACTTTCCTACAAATGGCCATATTTCATTCTTCCTCATTGCCATGTAATACTCCATTGTATATATATACCACATCTTCTTGATCCATTCATCAGGTGATGGACATTTAGGCTCTTTCCATGTTTTCCAAAAGTTTTTAAAGTAGCTGGTTCTGTTACTCAAATGAGATCTTACTGGGAAGCCCACAGTATCCTACAAAGGACAGTGGGCCCACTCTGCTGGGGTGGAGACCTGTGGGCCCATGTCCCTGTTGGCCCCGCCTTCGTGCATTCCAGCAATCTCCACCAGGGGTCACTAAAGAGCACCAGTGAGATACTTCTGGAAAACCAGTGTAACCACACTAACGTTCAATCTCATTTTTCTAATGAAGATGATGAAAAGCAGTGAGCTCCTCATGTGTTCTAGAAGAATCCAAAACATAGGGCTGCCTTTTCTTTCTCAGTCATGCTTTTCTTTGATTCAGGACATTAAGTGAAAGCAATAATGTCCCCAAACTCCTTATCCAAGACAATGCTAAGCAACGTTCAGGAATTATCTGCGTTGCTTTCAGCTTTCCACCAGAGATGGGACTTCCCCCTCTCCCACTCCACCCCCCATGGTCCCATCTGGTTGTGGACATCAAGCTGACAGAACTCAGTGAGGCTTAAGGCAGACACACTTTGGTTCATGTGAAACTCATGGCTTGAAAAGAGGCAGGGATTCCGACACCTTTCATTAGCTCTTTAAAGCCCAGGTAATGTCCAAATCTGTGCTTATGACTTCACTGGGGCATGGTGAACGAGGTAGCTCTTTCCCCCATTATATAGAAAATGAATACAACTTTTAGAGAGACAGAAAGTTGGCACTCAAATATTTCAAATGTTCTATGTTTTTACCCTTTATTGAAATATGCATAACTTATCTTCTGTGATGGGTTATCTGGGGCTTGGTGAGATTTGATCAAGAACAACTAACAGTCATAGTTGGCTAATGGTTCCTTCTTTCCTTCCTTACTTTTATCTTCTTTCTTTCCCTTTCTTCCTTCCTTTCTTTCTTTCTTTCTTTCTTTCTTTCTTTCTTTCTTTCTTTCTTTCTTTCTTTCTCATTTTTAAACTCCTAGAGACTATCAGACTTTCAAGTACACAATGAGGGATTTGACCCAGCGTCCCTGGGATACCACAGTCATGCAGCTTTAAGTGATTCCCAACCTCCAAAACAGCACATTAGTCTGTCATTTTAAATACAGAATTTCTTTCCCCCCCCGAAGTGCTGTGTAGCTGTCCACTTGCTGACAGAAGAACTAAAGCCACATGGAGAGTCTCGACAAGGGGAGCAGGGCATTCCCTATAAATTAAAAACTACCTGCTTATATACAAAGCTCCTATAACTCTAAATCCTGTGTGACAGTGTTTTTCAACGGTGTCCTGTGGTTCATGCATGTGCTCTGAATGTTTTACAGGTGGCCAGATATGAAGCTGCAGAACTCTGGGGGCAGGGGGGTGGGGTGGAGACTGCCAGCTTGAGGTTTTCAGGGCACAACTGGCTTCTCTGTCTACCCAGTGAGCCCTACAAATATTACTATTTTCTGCAGGTGCCATGGCGTGAGAGAGGGGTGGGAAAGTGCAGGAATCACCTATGAAATCAGGCAGTGAGCAGTGGGCTGCCTGCTCTGCTTTGGCTTCCCTGCCCAAACTCTGGCCCCTTCTCTGTAGATTAGCTGCCAAGCCTCCAGTTCTCAGTGCAGACCCCTCCCTTCTTTCTATGTTTTCAATTTCACTTAAAGGAGTTACCATCTCATATAGCAGTTTTCACATTGCAAACTCTTGAACTCATTCCTCTCTCAACCGCTAACAGAGAGGCACAGGGATTGGACCTCTTCATGCAACTTCCTCCACGTTCTTTCCTCGTTGTCTTTCCCCTAGATCGAGTCTCCATCCTGTTTCCTAGATAATTGTACTCATCTCCTGCTCTTGTATTTCTTACCTTCTGACAGTCATGCCTCTCAAAGATAGCAATTCCTTCCATAAAGACCGCCCCCAATGCTATCTAACCTACAGAATAAAGTTCAAACTCCTTAGCATGGAAATTAAGAAATTCCATGACTTTGTCTCAACATTTTTTTGAATGTCTCTTTTCCTTCCATGAAATTCCTAAGAAGATTACTGTCCTTTTTTTCATCCTTCAGTTCATTTTCTCCAACTATATGCTCTGCTTAAGACCTTTACCCCTCTTCCCACAGAATGAAGATTCTTTTCATGCATAAGACTAAATAAAATACTGCCTCCTCTGTTGACTCTTCCACCACCCCTGATTCTTAATATATATATATATACATTCTCCTTTTTAGGTGCTCTGGAATGTACAACCTTTGTTTTCAATTCCTGTTTACCTTTTCCATTTGTTTTATATTTTTCTAGACTGTCTACATTCTAATCACCCAATGAAATCATAAGTTCTGTGAGTGCAGAAACTGTCTTCCATGGTTGTGTCCCTACAGTGATCCTCATGACACCTTGCGATGGGTAGGTGTTCCGGGCATGTTTGACAAATGGACGCATGCCTAATACGGTAGAGTTCCTGTGCAGGGACCGTGAGGCTCAGCACTTAGGGCATTTTCCCAGCTGGCTTTCTGTATTGGTCCCAATGATCTTTAATTATGCAACATCGTAGTCTCTGAATGGGGACTTCCTGTGGGTGATGCCTATGTTTAGGCCCATAAAATCTCCAAATGCTGCAGGGCAAGTGCTGTTGATTCCCCTCCACCTCCTCCTCCTCAGTAATGTGTGATTTTCTCTACAAGTCTATTTACTGCCCCTAAGAGTCCCCCACGCTTACTTTCTGGTTGTTGGAGGATTCAGCTTTCACTCTGTGAACCACACACACCCACAGAGAGACACCCCAGTGTCTTAGCACAGGGTTTTGTACCAAATCCCTCAATTCCAACATATGTTATTTATCTCTATTTCTGATGACTTTCACCCTTAAATGGCAGTTTCACTGGGCTGTTTTGTCTCTGCAGATGGCAAGCCGGCCATTCTCCATCTGGAGCCGGCACTGGGGGTATTTTGGGTTTGAGAGTTTGATGAAGGGGAAAAAGAAGGGGAATTTGGTTTCTGGCCAATCATGACCTTTCTTGCCTTTCTCCTATATTTCTTCCCCATTTGTTCCTTTTCCTTTCTGACATGTTCCACGTGCATTAGCTCTCCATTGCCTTAGGTCTGGAATCTGTGTTATCCCGAAACTGCAGCTTTCTGGTAATTATTCAGAAACAACAGACCGAAAGAGAGGGAGGGAGGGAGAAAGACTTTGGGAGTACAATCATTTGAGAAAACAAATATCTCATGATAACATATTTTGCTTGCTCCAAATTGGTTTGGAGTTGTTTTACTCATCGGAAATGCCAAAAGACAAATGGGGCCTCATAGCCATGAATGTGAAGTTTGCATATTTACAAACAGGCCTGTGGTGTTCGGGCTGTGAGGGCACACACTTCCCGCCTACTCATTACGCCAGAAATTGTCCTTTTTTTTGCCAGTGTTCTCAAATGAGCTGCTAATAGATGGGGAAGGCTGGAGTTGTATATATAAGGGACTTTAAAGATACTCTAACCTGAGACCTTCATTTTACCAATGAAAGCACAGAGCATGAGTGACACGATCCAAGTCCCACCAGCCAGTGAGTGACACAGTGATTGCTAAAACCCAGCCTATGATTCATTTAATTCTTCTGTGTTGGTGGACTGAAATAAAAAGAAATTATATGTAGAATTTTTATTTGATGTTACAAGAATTGGGGTGCGATGTGTCATTTAAGAGAAAATAAAGATTCAAGCAACTGTAGAAGCAAACTAGATTTAAGACACCGTCTTATCTACTAGTTTCTAAATTGCACTCTGGAGGCTTCAGCATCCTGAGAAGGTGCCTTGTACATGTCAGACAGGAGAGGAAGAGTCTCAAGTGGCTGGAGCTTAAGCAGTTTCTCACCGTTCCCTCCTCCCCCTTGCCAGCACCCATTATTAAATCAGAATGGCTCAGCTTTTATCGATTTATACTTTCCCTAGATTTCATTTTTTCAGATGTATTCGGCAATCAAAGAAATTTGTAGAAGAACTGATGGAATTCCACCAACCCATTTGCAGATGAACAGAGAAATAATTTTCTCAAAGTCACTAATGAGAGGTGAACCACAGACAAGATCACAGGTCCCTCAACTACTCACCCAGTGGACCTTCCCTTAATCAGATGCCGCAGAGCAGTCATTTGATGAGAGCTTAAGGGTAGGGGATACACAGGTCAGATCTTGTCTCCCCTGGTCTCCTTCCAGGGACAAGGTAAATCGGGAATACCAACCAAACTCAAGAAACCAGGTTTTAACTGGCTCACACGGGGACAAATTTAATAATTAACGAAAGACTGTTTGGATGGATTTTCCTCAATTTACCAAGAGGAGAACACAAAACAAGTCTTAAAGGAGAAAAGAGACTCAGATTCAACTTGGAAGGTGTCAGACCACAAAAAAAGCCAGGAAGGGGGTATCTGAGGCAACGGAGCAGGTGGATACAGGGTTAGGGGATCCAGGCAGCAGTAGTCAGGTGACAGCAAGGGGGCCAACAAGTGCGGTAGATGGAGGAAAAATTGACTGGCTCAGGCCAAAGGGCTGGGTGCTTCATTGGTCAGTTTTTGACCAATTTTCTTTTCTTTTTTTTAATGTTTAGTTTTCAGAAGGAAATAGACTGAGTGCGAGTAGAGGGAGGGACAGAGAGAGAGGGAGACACAGAATCCGAAGCAGGGCTCAAACTCCCGGACCGCAAGACCATGACCTGAGCTGAAGCCAGACACTTAACTGACTGAGCCACTCAGGTGCCCCTGGCCAATCTTCTTAAGTTTGCGTGCATACAGCAACCTATGTCTCAAGGACCTTCTCAACAACCACTGTAGCCAGGGGCTGGTCAGTTCACAGATTTTAAGCACACTGTCTTTGACCTTTGAGTTGTCACTTGTGGACAACCTATTATTCTTAACTTTAGCACACCCTTAGATTTTCCAGTTCTGTCCAGTTTTGTACAATTGCCAAGTCTTTGGCTTGTTTATTGAACTTAAAAATACTACTGCCTACATCCTTCTTAGGCCAAGAGGTACCCCATCCCAGAGCAGGACCAAAATGAATCAGGAGAGTGAGTGTGGTTCTTCAGCTTGAGGTAAGGGGTTTGGGATAAACACTTGTTTTGTCTTTCTAAAAGAACCCTAAGAAAATTAAAACACTAATGCAAAAAGATATACACTCCTCTGTGTTCATTGCAACATTATTTACAATAGCCACAGTGTGGAAGCAACCCAAGGGTCCATGAGTGGATGGGTGGATAAAAAAGATGTGATACACACACGCATATACACCCTCCCCCCACAATGGAATAATACTCATCCATAAAAAAGAATGAGACCTTAACCATTTGCAAGAACACGGATGGATCTAGAGGGTAAAATGCTAAGTGAAAAAATGTTAAAGATAAATACCATATGATTTCACTCATCTGTGGAATTTAAAAAATAAAACAAATGCATGAGCAAACAAAATCCAGACTGTTAACTACAGGGAACAAACTGACAGTTACCAGAGGGGAGGTGGGTGTGGGGATGGGTGAAGTAGGTGATGGGGATTAAGAGTACACATATGGTGATGAGCACTGAGTAAATTAACATATAACATTGTTGAATCATTACATTGCACACCTGAAACCAATATAACATGGTATGTTAATTATACTTCAATTAAAAAAGAGAGAGAAGCGAGTGCCCTGGCATAAGTGCAATGTTTTTTTAATCTAACCAAAGATATTGTTTAAAAGTCAGTCATCGCTGCCATTCTTCACTCTTTTTTTGTTAAAATTCTACATCTGCACCCTGTGGTTTGGGACCTTGTGGCATCTGTGACCAGAGTAGATAAAGCCATGGTCATTGGGCTTGGCCATGTAACTTGCTTTGAATGCTAACAGACTTAACAGATCCAGCCTTAAATGTGTTTGTAGTAAATACATTGTGTTGAGCACGTTGGTCTATTGTGTTCCTGCCGTTTGTGATAAGAACAAGCTCTGAGTAGGCACTTGTTCAAGGAAAATGGAGTCTGAAGCAGCCCTGAATCCAAACGGCAGCCCAATGCAAGCCCTGCTAAGCCTAAATGAGATCAGCAGAATCCCACCCAACCCACAGATCTGGCTGCAAGATAAATCAGTGTCTGTTGTTGTGAGCCACCGAGATATTCCATTTCTTTGTTATACCTCATTATCGCCAATTGAAACGCGTGCCATTCAACTGAAAGTACCATATCGTGGGAGGGAGCACAGTGGTTACAAGCTTAACTCTGGAGTCAGGATGCAGGAGTTTGAATCCTGACCCGGTTATTTACGAGCAATATAACCTTGAGAAAATTAGCTAATGACTCTGTGAGTGTTTCTTTCCCTGTGAAAGGTGGGTCATGACCATGACTACCCAAGTGATCCTCATTATTCCTAGATACCATATTTGCAAATTCACCGACTCGCTGAATGAAGTTTCTTTATAGGCTCCCAATCTACACTCATGGTGCATTCACCATCCTTCATGGCCATGTGCAGAGAGGGGAAAAATTTGTTCCCTGATGTGCATGTTTTCAGCTGAGGCTGAAAAAGGCAATGCTCTAGCTTCTTGTTTCAGCTCCCATACTGTAAGCAAATGTCCTTGCTGCGGTCTAGTTAGTGCCACATGTTTTTTGCATTTTGTGTTTTTTGTTAGTGAAGTCAGCTTAGGATGCCCCCAGTGTGGTCCTGAAGCATGAACTACTGTTCCTGAGCTCAAGAATACTGTGATGTGCTTTCTGGAGGAAGTAAACATATTAGACCAGCTTCAGTCACAAATTCTAGTGGTGTTGATGGTGAGGTCAGTGTCAATGAATCAACCATATACATTAAATAAAGTCTCTCTCTCTCAACAGAGGCACACATAATACAAAGTTAAGTGTTGATCAGTTGACAAAAATGTTGCAAGCAGAGGTTCCCAGGAACCTGAACCTACACATCCCCTAGAAACAGCAGTTGAGGGCTCACTAATGCAAAAGTAACAACCGCTGTGAATAATGTGAATTGACTTTCTAGAATGTAACTGCCATTAATAATAAGAATTGACTGTACTTACCTCATAAGATTCTTGTGAAAGTTGAATAAGTTATGAAAGTACTTAGGTACCTAGAGCACAGGAAATGCTTATGAATATTATCTATTATTTAATCATCCTCAAGAGTCCATAAAGCAATCCTAAGAGACTAAAAATTATGTGCATTGAAACTGTAGTTATATGAGTACAGTTGTTGGCATGTTGACACATTGAACTTTCACTGATTCTGTAACAGGGAGGAATTAAGACTGAAGGTGACTAACAAATAGTGTCAGTGCAGGAAGGGGAAGAAACTGTCATCCAGTGATTTTTAGCAGGGATCCCAAGAGACCAAGACATATTTGGAAAGATATTTAGACCTGTGACCATTTTTGTAGATAACCTGAAACCTAAAAGGAATGGTCCAGTGGCATTTTTCTTGTACATTCTGCCACACTGGTTGAGGGATTTTGATCATCAGATTTTTCTGTGGGGCCACAGGGACTGGAGAGAGCCGCAGGTCTTTATTTTTGGCATTTCCTTCACAACTGGAGACAGAATTGTTGTCACAGCCTGCTCCTGCCACTTCCTCAGAATTGAGAGTAATAATCACAATTAAAAGATGACTATACAACACTACTTTGTAAATTTTCATAAGCAGAGCCTTGAAGGTTTCTTTAAACAACCTTATAAGGAACCTCTGAGACATAACTGAAACATAATTTTCATAATGTTTCTTGTGTGTAGGGGTCACTTAAACTCCTGAACCTGTAGATTTAGAGTTTTAACCCTGGTTTGCCTGAAACTGTCCAGATTCTTAGCATTGAAAGTCTACATCCTATGAAAGTTTTTAATCCCAGCAAAAAGGAACAGTTGGCTGCCTATTAACACATCGCCCCCAAACTTATTGGCTACCAATATCAATTTATTATTATCTCCCACATTTTTGTGGGTTTTCTATGATTTGTTGGGTGGTTCTTGTCTGGGTCTCTTGTTCAGCTGTGATTAACTGTGGCTGCAAGCTTGTCTGTATGAGGTGAGGGGTGCCCACCACCCAAGGTTGTTAAGTTCAGTGAGATCATAGATATAAAAAGCTTCATGCGGAGCACCTGGGTGGCTCAGCCAGTTGTGCGTCCAACTTTTTTTTTTTGAGAGAGAGAGAGGGAGGTAGAAAGCACATACATGAGTGGAGGAGAGAGGCAGAGGGAGAGAGAGTGAGAATTTTAAGCAGGATCCACGCTTAGCACAGAGCCTGACTCAGGGCTTGATCCCACAACCTTCGGGTCATGATCTGAGCCAAAATCTGGAGGCGGACACTCAAGTGATTGAGCCACCCAAGTGTCCTGGGTATCTAACTCTTGATCTCAGCTCAGGTCTTGATCTCAAGGTTGTGAGTTCAAACCTCACATTGGGCTCTGTGCTGGGCATGGAGCCTACTTTAAAAAAACAAAAAATAAATAAAACACATTGTGCAAAGTAAGAAATAAGCTGAGCCAGTGGTGATGGTAGAAGGAGGCAACTGATGACTAGAATTGTCAGAATGGCTATAATTAACAACACAAGAAACAACAGGTGTTGGCGAGGATTCAGAGAAATGGGAACCCTCTTGCACTGCTGGTGGGAATGCAAGCCAGTGCAACCACTCTGGAGAACAGTATGGAGATTCCTCCAACACCTAAAAATAGAACTACCTTGTGATCCAACAATTGCACTATTAGGTGTAGACCCAAAGGATACAAAAATACAGAATCAAAGGGCTACCTGCTCCCCAATGTTTATAGCAGCATTATCACCAATAGCCAAACTATGGAAAGAGCCCAAGTGTCCATCAACTGATGAATGGGTAAAAAGAGGTAGTATATACAACAAATATTACTCAGCCATCAAAAAAGAATGAAACTGTGCCATTTGCAATGACATGGATGGAGCTAGAATGTATTATGCCACATGAAATAAATCAATCAGAGAAAGACAAATACCGTATGATTTCACTCATATGTGGAATTTAAGAAACAAAACATGAATATATGGGAAGTGGGGAAAAAGTGAAGAAAAAGAAACAAACTGGCTGTATGTAAGTGATGAATCACTGTATTCTACTCCTGAAACCAATATTGTACTGTATATTAACTAACTGAAATTTAAATTAAAAAAGAAGGGAAAAAAAAAGACTGACCAAGAGAAGTTAAGGGGTTGTCCCATTGATCACCCTTGTTGCCTGTCCACTAAGGAGTAGAGACTAGGTATGAAAATCTGCTGCTTTGACTGCAATATTCATGCTATTCTGCCTCAGAAGTCAAATAAGAATGTGAGACTAATCAAACCTTAAATTCCTTTTCAACTCAACATTCTGTGTCTCATAGGCCTTGTGTGAGAGAACAAGATTCAATTTCTGTCCACTAACCCCTCTGTTTTTGGCTAAAAGATCTTATTTTCTAGGAAATGTTCTGGATAGCCCTGTTCCTCCTCTAGACCAGAAAAGATGATGACTATGATATCATGGGCACACTTTATGGTAATCACTTTTTGCAATTATTTTCTTAAAATCGATTTTGCCTACTAGATTGTGAGTTCACTGATGAGAACCCATATCCAGTACAGTGTCACTGGGTAGAAAGTATCACTTAAGTATTGGTTAAAATAATAAATTCCTTAAAACTCAATATACTGATTTTAAATTTTCTTCAAAATGTGAGAGAATTGATTTTGATGATGGTGAATGTCAACATTATATTCCAAGATTGATGTTGTTTGATTTTATATCTTCCACTGTAAACAAGATAGATAGGAAAGCATAAAGTGGTCAATTTCAACTTTATCTTTGGGATACAGACTCAGAAAAAGGTAATACAAATTCTCATATTTGAACATGTCAAGGAAAAGTCGTATATTAAAACCTATTTCAAATTGAACATTTAAAGTGTCTATATCTAACAAAGGCTTCCTGTTTTTTGTTGTGCAATTTAAACAAAAATCTTATTTTAAAATCATGTGATAGGGGCACCTTGGTGACTTAGTCAGTTAGGCATCTGACTCTCGATTTCAGCTCAGGTCATGATCTCATGGTCATGAGATCAAGCCCCGTGTCAAGCTCCTCACTGAGCATGCAGTCTGCACAGGATTCTTTCTCCCTCTGCCCATCTCCCCCACTCACCCATGTAACAAGGTGATAATGAAAAGACCACCAAATGCCAAATAGAAGCGTGGCAAGGTTTTATTATGGCCGGGCCAAACATGATCTCCCTGGTGTTAAGGAGCAGAGAATGGCCCCCGAACAAAGGTAGCAGTGAGCTTATATGCACTTTGGCAAGGCATAAAACATCATCATTCAGTTAACCAATTAAAGTTTACAGCATTTCAGGACACCCAGTCACATTTTTACAAATAGACAGGAGTTTGGGTGGGACTCTATCAGTTTTAAAGGTCTTTGTCTTAAGAGGATCTTGAAATAAACAATTAAAGTTAGGCACTCCAGGTTCTGTGAGAGAGTGATTACATGACTTCTTACACATATGTTTTGCCTGGTCAGCTTCAAACAGGAGGGTGAGAGTACATTTTAGGATCTAAGTTCCCTGTATAGAAAGCAGGCCAGTTACAGGGGCAGGATGGGCCGTTTAGCACCTTCTGATAACTCCAACAGAGAGCCACATAGTGGTCACCATGTAGTTAGAACAGTGAATGGAGAGATACATTTGCAAAGCAATTACAGAAGCCAAAACAGTAAGTTAATGATTTTCAATTATTTACTCAGTTTTGCTAACCTACAACAACCTCCCCCCCCCCCACACACACACTCCCCACCCAACAACAACAACAAAAAATTAAAGTTTGTTGGGGCACCTGGGTGGCTCAATCAGTTAAGGGTTCAACTTCAGTTTAGGTCATGATTTCAGGGTTCATGGGCTCAAGCCCCGTGTTGGACTCTGTGCTGACAGTTCAGAATGTGGAGCCTGCTCATGATTCTAAGTTTCCTTCTCTTTCTGCCCTTCCCCCACTCATACTCTCTCTGTCTCTCTCTCAAAAATAAACATAAAAAATTTTTAAATAATAAAAAAATAAAGTGTGCGACATACTATGGTGTGGCCTTTTTCTGATAGAAGTATTTAACTGTTTTTCGAATATACCCAGTTATCTCAGATTCTGTTTATAACACCAAAATATCAAGAAAATAAGAAGTAAAACAGTTAAGAAACAGTTTTCATGCCCCAAACAAAAACAATTCTCTTCCCAACTCTTGATATGCTGACATCTAAGAAAATCTACTGTTTTTTTTTTGTCTCACTGCGAATGAAGAATCCAATTAAGCTAAACAATATTGAATGATATAATTAAAGAACATTTTTTAATTGAGTAAAAAATAGGCTGATAAACCTGAATCGGTTAGAAAATTGACTTGAGAGGATAGCAGTGCACCAGTTTCCATTTTCCATGGATCCCATAAAGTTTAATAAGCCCTGCTTTTCATCTTTCTGTGCCTAACGAAGTCATAGTTTACCAAAATAAAGACTACCATGTACAAGTTAAATTGACTTGTTGAATGCTCTGGGGCCCTAAATTGTCATGGAGAATCCCTCTCCTATTTTACAGATGGGCCAGTGAGCCCAAGCATGGACAGGTCTTAATGGGTCTTCCTCCAGATAACTCCAGATAGTTGATGGCCCAGCTAAAACTGAAAGGCTGGTGGACCAGTTCTCAGTTCAGTGCATTTTGGTTTGTTTGTCTGTATTTTAGTTTTTGAGGATGTGGAGATGGAAGAGAGAGTAGAGGGTTAGAAAGTTGCATTTGTTTTCAGGGTTTTTACTTTGCAACCTTATTTACATGCCTGAGCTCATCTTTTATTTGTGATATATCTGCTCACTTTTTAACTTAATATGATAATAAAATCACTTTTCATGTTGCTTATGAATTTTTTTAAAGTAAGATATATACCAGCATGTGCCTTGAACTCACCACCTTGAGATCAAGAGTCCTATGCTCTCTGGACTGAGCCAGCCAGGCACCCTTGCATATGAAATCTTCATGCACATTGGTTTTAGTGGTTATATATTTTTTTGTTGAATTCATGTGCCATTATTTATTAAATTGAACCATAAGACATTGCCATTTTTGAAGCTTAAATGTGATCAACAGTAGCGAGTTCATGCCTTTGAAAATGTAGCTCTCCATTCCATTTTATAGAATCTATTCAGATTTATAAATTAGCTGCAGTGGATAATTTGAGGAAAATTTACATTCGATTCACTCAGTTTTGCCATAAACATCCCCCATGTGCTAGAGTGTTACCAGCTAGTTTCTTCTGGGGAGAAGAGAGCCTTGTTGCTCATCTCCAAGGGGGCTGGTGGGAATCAGTGATACTCTCTACCCTCTGTCCAGGTCTTGGAAAAATGGAAAAGGATGGTTCCAAAGAGCCCAAAACTTCTCACCCACAGTTTATGGGGAAACACCTCTGTGGGGTCTTGGTACGGCTATAGAAACGAGTTTCTCTAATTGGGATAGTGCTGCATTTGTGCTCTACAAAGCTATATGTGCTGTAAATTGTATCTTTTAACTCTACTAAAAGAACCTATAGCTTTTGTCCTGGTCTGTTAATATCTGTCCATCAAACACAACACCAACACCCAATGACAACGGGACAGTATTTTGGCACATAAAACTATTTGGAATCAGTTTCCCAAGAAGGATTTCTGAAAGGAATTTGTATGCTAACAGACGAAAACACTTTGAAGGCTTTTTCTCTGTTTTGCATATTGATTTCCAGAAGGCTTATACTCACCAATAATTGATCAAAAAGCTCATTTTGCCACAAGATCATCAGCATTAGGTGGCATCATTAAAAAATAAAAATCTCTTTGGTTCTCTTGGTGACTCAGTTTGATACCTTCACCATCAGAAATGATAGCTCCATCTCCTTATTCTCACCCCTCAGTCTTTGCTGAGAGCTAAAATTTGGGGGCAAACACATGCATGGAATCATAAAAGCAGAGCTTGTTTTTAATACTGCTGCCTTTGGATCTTCAGATGACCAGCTTCTCCTC